>JH393053.1:20930-39547 GCA_000235945.1 Homolaphlyctis polyrhiza JEL 142
AAGTATCACAACATTAGCATCCGACACGTGGCCTTGCCACTACATCTGTTATAAAGCCGCACCATCGTGGAGGAAGAACCGAGAGCTCAACAGCCACTTCGCCATTTTGGGTATCGGCATTGTCCATCAGGCCAGAATGCTCGGAATGATCATGCTGGTCTGTTTTGAAGCGCCGGTTATTTCTCGCAAACGAGTTGCGCAGGTTTAGAAACAGCAAGGTGCGAGTGCGTGTTGCCATTGCAGACAAGGGATTTGTATGATGTCGATGTGAGCAAAGACGAGCTGTTCTTGTTTATAATCTTTTACTAGGCGTTAGAGTGAAGGGGGGGTGGGGATTGAGCAATAGTTTATGTAGCTTGTTGATGCATCCAAGTGTAAAAGTTGGCTGCAAATGATATTGACGTGATACCAGATCGTGACTCTACTCCTCTACTTTTGCCCAGCCGTCCTCAGAATTGGCGCCAAACTCACTTTGGACCTGCCAGTGATCAAACGACACACACACACAGAGGCAAGCACCGACACCGCACCGCACCGCTTATACAGCAGTCAGCATGTTCATCCATCCATCCATCCACTTCAACAGCCTCGGAGTGATCGGGCACTGGGCACCGGCTGTATGCCTAGCCCTTTCCATTCAGCTGCATATTGCGTCTGATGGACAAGTGGATGGCTGGCAGGCTGGCTGCTATTTAAGCCAAGTGAACACCAACAGCTTCAAAGCGATCTCTAACTCTGCTTGAATGGACCAAATGACCAAACCATACACACCACCCAACCGCACCCCACACAAACACGCATACGCATACGCCCACCAATATGCATATAAATGCAGATGCCAGATATCGAGGAGGTTAAGGAAGTTCAGGACGTCGTTGAGGAGGTCGAGGAGGATGACTCTGACGACGCAGGTGACGATGAGGATTTCGCAGGCAAGAACATCAGCCGTGGCGAGAAGAAGGCCCGCAAGGCTCTCTCCAAGCTCGGCCTCAAGCACATCAAGGACATCAACCGTGTTGTCCTGCGCCGCGCAAAGAACGTATGTGCTCACTCGCTCGCCAGCATCTGTGCTGCTCCAGAGGCAATCGATTGCTGACTCGGACCCTGATGATGCTGCTGCTGTCGCTGCTGGACATATAGAACCTGCTGATTGTCGCTCAGCCCGATGTCTACAAGTCATCTGGCAGCGATATCTACATCGTCTTTGGCGAGGTCAAGCAGGAGTCTGCCAACCCCCATGTTGCTGCCGCCACCCAGGCTGCCCAGCAGTACCAGGCTCAGGCCCAGGCTCAGGGAGTTGACATCCAGAAGGTTCTTCGGGAGGCTGCTGCCGCTGCTCCCGCTGCCGGCGCTGAGGACGATGAGGAGGTCGATGATGAGGGTGTCGAGCCCAAGGACATTGAGCTTGTTATGCAGCAGTCCAACGCTACTCGCTCGCAGGCTGTCAAGGCTCTCAAGGTGAGCTGCGGGTTTGGCGATGGCTTTGGTTTTGATCAGCAGTATTTGTGTAGTGCACGCTGCTTACTCTGAATTCTGCGTCCCTCTGAACTGCAGGCCAACAACAATGATATTGTTAATGCCATCATGGAACTCACCTTGTAAAAGAAATCACATGAAAGTGGCTTGCAATCATCCAGTCTATTAGTGTTTATTGCTGTTCTTTTGGTTGATAATCAGCGAGGCTGCAGTCCCTCGAGCATCACACACACTCTCTGCACAGTCATGTATGTACACAGTCAGATTATGTGACCAGTTTATCAACAGTTAGTTACTGCGCGTGCAGCTGTATTCATGCACGCGTATGCGCTGCAAATCTTGCCTCGATATCCGGGCCGAAATCAACTCTCTGGACTGTTTGGTGTGCCTCTGTCAGCGTCTCGAGCGTCTTTGCATGAAACTGCATCTCGCTCCAGATCAGTTCACTCAGAGATTTCTGCCATAGTTTGACTTGTTGTATTAGTACTCTGTCAGACCAACGTTTCTTGATCAGCCCAGTAACCGTACCTTGAGATCCTCGCGCTTCTGCTTCTCGAATGCGAGCGCCGTGTTGTATATGGCACTCTTGCTGCGGATCAAGGACTGCGATGTCTGGGCCAGTTCCAGCTGGTACTCATTCTGTCACGAAGGTTGTGTCTGAAGAGTGAGCAATAACAACTAAAAGCATAACCCAGAACACGAGCAGCGACTGCAAACACATACAATCTTGCCAGTGCCAGTACCATCTGTGTCCTTGGACATGGCATCGTTCAACTGGTCCTGCTTTTTCTTTTCCTTGTCCACGAGGGTCTTGTGAGCGCGCAGATCTGCCTACATCGACTATCAGCTCGCTGACCACATCAACCCCATTGCATATCTTGAATGCATCTCAAAACAAACCGCACCTTGAGCTTTGCACAAATCAGCTGACAGAGTTGAACACCGTCGGCCATCTCATCAGTACCCCATCAAACCAACACAATAGCAAACACTAGCAAGTATTGTGTATTCATAGAGCAAAACCTTGTACTGTCCAAGCTGCGGCACAACCAATCCGCGAATTCGCTTCAACATTACATCGCGAAGTGCCTCTCGTGCCCTCAGCATCTTGGCCATCACCAGTGACGTATCGGACATGGCTTGCGAATCGTTTTCAGCCATGCTCGTCAATGCCACGGCTACTTTCAACGACTTTTTCATCAACTCTGTCGCATGTATGTATTTTTGTGTGTGTATGTACGCGTGAATATGTTGATGTTTGCTGGGTGTACCAATCTCAAAGTGGCTGGCGTGTGTTGTGGTGGCTGTTGCGACTTACTGTCTTGGTTGCGTGCATATGAATCAAGTGCTGCCTCGAGAGCATCAACCTTTTTCTCTGTCAAGACAACAACATCGATGTTAGCTAGTGTATAACGCTGAATACAGGTTTGTGAATGAGAGAGATATATAAGACTTTTGGGCGATGGATGAGCGCGTCAGTAGATGCGGGGATGCAAGGATTGATGATAGTGGTGGATATTGATACCTGTCACATTCAAGCTACGCTGAATAAAAACAAGCTGCTGGCTGCAAAGCAGTACAAAAACATTCATGATACAGCTTATTGTCAGCTGGCCATCTGCTTCCGTGTTTTGTCTGTGTGCGTATAGTTGTAGCATTATCAATCCATGGCTCAAACCTCTGTTCAACCGATGGCGTCAACATTGTCTTTGAAACGACTTCAGTAGTAGCAATAATAACAGTGGTGACGATGATAACTGTCCTTGTAGTTCTGTTCAACCAACGAGTTTAGATCAAACTTGCTACAGAGGGAAAACTGGCCAAGAAACCACCCAAAATCTAAACAAACAGTTCAACCTGTGATTGAAAATCGCGTCCGAGACACAGAGATGGCATTGCATATCTTTATTTTACTCTCTATGGCGTAGCCTGCACGCTAGCGCTCACTTTCTTTTCCGCAGCTCAGCATTCAATCGCTTGCTGGTTGTATTCATCACTGACTGACAAACTTGAGATAGTATATCCACGTCATACTGCTATTTGTATGCGTGATTGTCAGCTTTCCCACTTTGGATGAATTGATCTTCGCCGCAGCAAGATTCGACTGCTGTTGCTGTTGCTGTTGCTGCTGTTGCTGTTGCTGCTGCTGAGCCTGTTGCGATGGAGTCGTGTTTGTATTTCCGGTGCCCGGAGCAGGCCCTGATGCTGGCTGCTTGTACCCAATCGACAACTGAATGGTTTTCTTTGGTGCAATGGTTTCTGCTGCTTTAACAATAAACGCAGGATTGTCCTGAAAAGCGTTTTGGGGAGGGTTTCGCATTTCACTGTCAGCTTATGTTTCTGCACCGACTGCTATGCGATAGAGCAGGACTGGGACAACAGACTGGTGAGATTATCAAAGGATCTTACCACAACAAAGTTGAATGTAGCAGATGCGCTAAACACATTCTTGAACGGTAGTGTTGAGGATGAGCCTGGTTTGATCAAGATCGGACCTTGGGGTCGCGGTGCTATGCAGTGGCCATACAGCGGACAGATATAATCGCCTCCTGTTTGTGAGGATACCACAAGCTGCGTTCGCACATCGCCCAGCTTGGATGGCTCATAGGTAATGTCCACAGCAACTTCTGTTCCACCTTGAGGTGCTGTATATACGCCAAACATCCATCAGCAATCAAGCAAGTTACACGCGACTACGGCTATACAAACTTACCAGCCGGTGCAGAAACGCTCTTCTCGACAGCAAAGTCGGTGCTTTCGATCTTGCACGTGTAATCAGTCCGACTCTTTGCAAAGCTTGCAAAGCGAAACGTTTGTGTCTGACTACCACCCAAACCAATTTTGAAGTGCAAACTGCGCTCAGGTCCAGCTTGGATTGCAGTTAGTTTGAGATCATATTGGTAGATGCCCAGATCTGGCGAGTTGAGTGTTATGCGTGCAGTCGACTCTCGTGGTTGGAGGGGAAGAAACTCAATGGTACAAGTTCCCTCGGCTCTGTTGTTGTATCAGCCATTGACCATCCATACAATCGAAAAAGACCATCATAAAGTCACAGCTGAATGCACTGATCACTGACCTTGGTTGCACAATAAATGAATGCGGCACGACAATATCAGGATTGTTGCTGGATCCATTAAACGTTGCCGGCGTCTGAAGCGGATTAAACAGCAAAATGTCACGCATGGCAACCTGGCGAACAGCTGTTGTCATCTCATAACTTGCAATAACACCTGGCGGTGTACTCTTGTAAACCAGATTGTAAAACAAATACTCTTGTGTCGTTTCGTTCTTGAATACCACTTTGAGGTTTGTTATGCCTTCCTTGTACGCGTAGAAGGTCAGTTTATAGTCCTTTGTCAAAAGCGGTGGCACATCGATGAAATCGTGACCCTTGATCACTACACTGGGCTCTGCTTTGGCAACCTCTGTGATGACCCGTAGACGCTGAGACTTTTTGAGCCAGTTGGCGACACTCAGCACTTCAGTGAACGATGTTTTGCATGGTATTTCGCGACTGATGTTCCCGGCCGACAGTGGCTTATCTGCCATACCATACAGCTTGTACAGTATGCCACTGCCATCTGGAAGCGGGAAAAACACAGATCCCTCGTGGCGACCGCCTTCTCCTGCACCATTCGTTTCCAATGGCACAAACGTCACGTCATACGACTTGGTCTGCCCCGGCTCAACATCCAGCACTTCAGGTGCACTCCAATAGTCATTCTCAATAATCGGTCGAATATGCCACGCCGTACTCGTCTTGTTCGAGATCGATATGCCCTTGGTATCAGGCGATCTCACTGCTGATGCAAACTTGATGATATCGCTTTGGATGGGCTGAGCAACGCACATACCCGTCAAAGTCAAAAACAGGCTTGCAGCTCCATCGATCTCGCACGGAATGTTCTCGTATCGAATGTCTGGATCTATATCTGTTGGATGGAATGTGATTTCCAGTGGGATCTCCATTCCTGGTGAGATGTACCCTTCTGTCGGCGAGATCGAGAAGTTGGGTTGGAACTGTTGAAGATCCCAGTAGAACTTTGCGCCAATGTCGCCAATGTTCTGTAGTTGGATGCGTCGGGCTGTGCTACTCTTCTGAACCACGGCGCCAAAGGGAAGCGTGTCATTCTCCAGTCGCACTTCAATACCTTGGCATGCGCCTGAGACCACGACAAGTGCTTTAGATATTCCAGGTGCTTCGACGTAGAGCTCTTCGCTGAATGGTGAGATGCGATGGTGGGGCGAGAAGCGGAAATCAATGCCGAGCGTAGATTTGGGACGAAGCGACATCTCTTCGATCTGAGATACATGTACACCATAGCTCAGCAGGCTTTCGATCGTCGACATGGGGCCAATACTAAACTGTGCAGGGAGTTTGCTCTTGTTGATGAGCTTCACTGTGCGGACAGATGTGTGACCGATTCTGAGAGCACCGAAATTGAGAATGCGCTGATCAGGCTCGATCTTAAAGTCAGATCCTTCACCCTTGACAGGGATATCAATAGTCGAAAGTCCATTGACCTCAAACTTGATCGCGCCGCTGTACATGATTGGCTCTTTTGGGAAGAAGGATATTACAAATGAAGTGGATTCCGCCGGCGATAGCGTGTTCAATCCACGCTGAATCTCCATCCATGGGACGTCGGGTGATACAATATCAAATGAAATATCCTTGACATCCGCATTGGTCACATGTAGTGTCGCCATCATGGCCATCATTCCAGGCTTATACACAAACTGCGTTCCAAAGTCAATACTGTTATCAGAGAACTTGAGCAGCGGCTTAGCGCCAATGCCCAGAATCGAAACAGGATAGGATCGACCATTGACAATATGGCACATTGCTCTGACATTCTTGATGACCGTTGCCGATGTGGGCATAAACGAGATTTCACAAAAGATGCGCTCGCCTTTGGCAACAGTTCCGATTTCCGGAGTAATCGTGACCATTCCGGCACCCTTGTTCCCAACAAACTTCCACGCATAGTCGAAATTGAATTTGCCCGAGTTGATCACGTAAACACGCTTAACGCGCTTCTCATTGATCTGCACCTGTCCAAAGTCAAGCACATTGTCGGCTGCCGGAGTCGCTGCCAACTCGAATATTGTGCCATCGGCAAGCTCCGTTTGCAACGCATCGTGGATATCATAGCCTTCGCCCTTGACATTGATTGTCACTGGCGTTGGCTTCTTGCGAATGTTGCACACGAGATTGAAGTTAAAGGTCTTCTCTGACGATGGCGAAAAGATGATCTCGATCGGAACTTCAGAGTGAGGTGCAATGACACCCGACACGGGCGAAAATCGCAGTACAGGCATTCCTTGATGGCCCATTTCGACGGATGTGTCGTTGAAGCTGAAGTTGAATGGAATAGGCTCGTCGTTGGAGAGTTTGACAATCTCCTTAACCTGACGGCCAACAAGCACGGACTTGAAGTTGATTCCCGTGTGGTCAACATAGACATTGGGCTCGATTGCTTGGCCAACCAGCAGGAAAGGAATGCGAATGTTGTGATCAATAATCGCGAATGACCAGAGCGATTCCTTGAATGTACCAATGCACACTGGTCAGTTCTATTCCATTCTTCGCTTCAACAGTTTTACTGCAATCTACAACTACGTACCTTGATATCGATTGTCTCTGGGCTGAACTCGAATATGATTTCGCTTTTCTTGTTTGGCGCCACTATGCCTCGTGGTGTGAAGCATTTGAAGATCTTGGTATCAATCGGACTCTCGAGATTCCAAACAAACTCGTAGCTTAGATTCGTTGGGTTGACAATATAGAAACGCTTCATATTTTTGCCTCGCACGCCACACGAGCTGAACTCGATCACTTTGGTATTTGGATCCAACACTGCTGGGATTCCGTCCGTGACGCCACGATCGGGGTTCCGTCGCTCGCTTGTGATGTAGTCGCTGTCGTCAAGTTCAAAGTGGCAGAAGGGTCGTAAAGAAGATCCAGACACCTGTATTTGCAGTGGCTTTTGATCCTTTGCCAGATTCGGAATTGCACATTGAATCAAATACCGATACTCGCCAACATCTTCTGGTGAGAACCGAAGCGTCACCATCAGCGTTTCGTTGGCTAAAATAGATCCAGATGGCGGAGAAACTGAGAACGGCAACTCGTTGCTGTTGTCCAAAGGCGTTCCGTCTTCAGCAGCAATCGAAAACGCGAATCGTAGCACAACCTTTCCTGGATTACGGATCGAGAAGCGATAGACGCGACTTTGGAACATAAGAGTGCTTTTGAAGTGGACAGATGTTGAATCGCATTCGTATTGAGAGTAGTCGGAGAATGCAGATAGCAACAGCGTATATTCGTTTGGCGTCCCAATGCCATCAAATGTCGGCTCCGGAAGATGCTCGAGAACCTTGCGCGTCGCTGCGCCACCACCTCGAGCATTTGTGCTGCCGCCACCATCGGCAACAACCCATCGCACAATCTTCATGCGATCGTCCCACTCAACATCCTGCGGCACATTGAGCTTGATCTTGGCAGCTTTGATCGGCACGGGTGCGTGCTGAATCTCAGTTGGCTGCTTTGGAGAAAACGTGATTGTGATTTCACGGTCACTGCGAGGCTTGATATGCGAAACCATTGGCGAAAACACAAAATCGGACAGCTCGCTGATCGACAATCTGATCCAATCAGCAGAATGGTTGCGTAGTTTGAACGATACTTGCTTGCTCTCGCCAACAAAGCAGTCAGAGAACGTGACTTCGTTTTCGGCATCTTCAGGAAGCCCTTCGAATGTGATGTCGTCAATATAACCTTCGCCTGACACTTGGATCGACGAGTCCTCGAATAAGTTGTCCATCACTTTGAGCTTGAGCTCGCCTTCTAGTTTTCGCACGCTAGATGGACGGCACTTGATATCGATTGTGCGGAACTCTAGCGGCTTGAGGTTGTGATATGTATTGATCATGCTGCATTCAATGTCCTCGTTGTCTTTGAATGCCCATTCAAGCTTAAACTTTGCAGGGATGATCCCGTCATTGCGAAGCATCAGAGAGAGTGTTTGAGTTGTGCCAACCAGCAGCCGTTTGAATTTGAGCAGCGGCATTCCGGTCTTGGATCGCAGACTGGGCTTCTCGACCACAACGCGCGGCAGCGTTCCCTCGCCTCTCAATTCAAACGCCAGTGTCTTGTTGCGTCCCTCGGTAACGTTCTCGACAACAGCTTCAAAGATACCAGCATACGCCTGGATCGATGTTGGATGAAATGTGACTGATATATATCGATATTCGTGACTTGGAATCGTCAGTTTCTTTGGCTCGACATCGAACGCAAAGTCTGTGCTGTCCGACTTGCTCTTGCCACGCGGTTTAGTCGAGAGCACGATATCACAAGAGACTTTGAATGGGTTTGAAATCTTAAAATGGACTTGGATCTGCTGTCCAGCGAGGTACGCACCAAAGTAGAACACACGATCTTCTTCAGCATACACATTGCTTTGGGTATTGAACAGCTCCAATCGCTTGCAGACACTCTGCTCTTCGAAAATGGACACAAAGTCTGTTGTGTTGATGCCCGGAACACAGCTCTCTCCAACAAGTCTGTACTCGAGAACATCGGAGCTGTCAAGCGGCGATCGGTCGGATACATCCACGCCAATGATCTCTTCGTAGCTGCCTGGGCTGTCCGAATGGAACTCGACGGTGATTGGCTGTTTTGTGCCAGGTAGAACAACGCCGCTGGTAGGCGACAATGTAAATGCACCAAAGTTCATCGTGTCTGCTGGCTTAACAACCTCCTTGCGGCTGTTGATCACCTTGGCAGCAGGCGGTGGCGATCCTGTGCGCGACGGCTTTCCTGGCCGCGATGTCGTGCGGGGTTTGCTGCCGTTCTTTGGTTCAGCAACGCGTGCCATCATTTTGTAGATGGAGTATCGGAAATCAAACTCGCCAATGTTCTCGATTGTAAACTGCCGCATGGCTTTGGTGCCATGCACTAGCGCACCGAAATTCAAGTCGCGAACAGGCAGCACTGTAAACTTACTAAACACTGCGCGTGCACTGATCTTGATTGGAATCGAGGCAGTCACCTCGCCTGTTGTTGGTTCAAACACGATGCACTTGAGCGCCGTGCTATCCTTGATCGACACCTCGACACTTGTTTTCATCACAACCTGTGTGAAAAATGGCTTATCCGACGGCTGTATGACACCCTGCATTGGCGAAATTGAGAAGTAGTCTGCCATCTCGGGGCTCTCGAAAATAAACTTGTATCCGACCTCGTATTTGCCCTTGTTCTTGAGTGTGCACATCTGCTTGCCTTCTTCGAAAACCTTGAGAACACCAAAATCTAGACCGCCTTCTGCTCCCTTTGGGAAATGCAAGTCCATCGCAATGTCATACGCCTCGGCAGTCGCCACAATTGGTACATCCTGCACAACGCCTCCAATGCGTTCGACGTCGCACACTTCGAGTCGCATGACGCGTTTGACAACAATAGGCTTGATAGCGCGAAACTCGGCAGACACAGTCACTTCCTGGAAACTCTCCACAACACCTTCGATCGGAGACACTGTAAACTCATCGCCGAGCGAGTCGATTCCAGCAAATTTCCACGCAACGGCCATATACGTCTGATTCTTGAGTTTGATTTCGCGGTGCTCGCTGCGACCCAACAGCAGCTTGTCAAAGCTCAAGTGTTTCTTATCAATCTCAAGCTCAGGTTTGACACCAATACAGCTGATCTTGAAATTATACGGCTCAGGATTATCCTTGACACTGATAATGAAAACATCCTCAAAGTGATTGTTTGTGCGTGGATAGGCCCAAACAGACACTGTTTGTGTTTGGTTCGGCGCAAGATCCAGCGTCTGTGGTTCAAAGAAGAACACATCGGTCTTGACATCGTTTCGAAGCGCAAACATGACTTTCACTTCGCTCGAGCTGGGATTCACAATGTTGAACGTTGCGCGGTTTTCAGGGAATCTTTCCATATACTTCTCGCGTGGCTTGCTGTACAAGAGTGGTCCGAATTCATACGTTGATGTGCTGACTATATACTCGCCGTGCACTACCGCCTTTTCTTCCTTTTGACGCCGCCATTTCATAAACATTTTGCGGAAATCGGTATTGATGTGGTTGTAAGTGCAGTATCCAATACACGGCAGGGTGAATCGAGTTCGTGATCCGATGGCTTCGAAGCTCAGAACTTGCTCGAATTTACCAACATCAGTCGGCGTGAATCGAATACACAGCTCGCGTCGCTCTCCAGGCTGGAACACCCATCGGAACTTTGTGATCGATTCCTTTTCAACTTCTTCTTCGGGTTCTGCAAGAGCTAGCTTGTTTTCGTCCACAATCTTGACCAACGGCTTCGCCTTTTTAGGATCGATCTTGGTCGACTCGATTTGGACGTTTGTTTTGGAATATGCATCTATTTTGGTTGTTGATGGAGCGGCGGGGGCTGGAACTGCTGCCGCTGCTGTGTTGGTGACAGCAATGTGTGGCAGCAATTCGGCTGCGACTGCTTCTTCTTCCTCGGCAGTTGCAACAGGTGGTATCAGTGCAAAGGATTTTTGCACAACCGGCGGCTCGCGATCAGCTGTCAGATAGTAGATCTGCTCGAGAATCGGATGCATTGTCTGATCGGCCGGATCCTTGACATCGTCATCCTTTGTGTGTTGAGGAATATGCTCGGACATCAGCTTGAATATCGACTCTTCGTCCATGCTGTTGCCATTTATCTCGTGGAACGCAACTAGTGGATCGTCAACAACATGGATATCTCCATCTGTAGATGCCTGTGGCTGCGATGGTCCAACCACTGCCGCCGCCGCCGCCGCTGCTGCTGCTGCTGCCGCTCCAGTATCGGCGCCACCCGCAACTCTTGCCGCTTTGGGCTTCTTTTCTGTTGTTGCTGTTGGAGGCACCTGCGGGTTCTTGTTTGTGACAGAAGTCTTATCGTTCTCCTTCATGATCGCCAAGAACGCCTCGAGCGCAGACAGATATGCCTCGACGCGTTTATACGTCGTCTCACTCAAAAACGTTTCCTCTGAGATCCCAAACCTGCTGACAACATCGTCCACAGCCTCCTTTTCGACATTGGTAGCGTTGCCTCGTTCGGTCTTGTCGTTTGCGCGAACTTCCTTTTCGTTTGTGCGCTCTGATCGGTCGCCTCCAGCTTTTCGTTGCGTCTTTGGCGATCCAGGTGCCTTGGCTGCCTTTGCCTTGCCATCTGGCTTTGCTGTGTTTGGTGTCTTTTCGGGCTTTTCTGGATTCGCAGCGCGACTGCCAGCCGCCTTGCGCATCTTTCTACCCTTGGACTTGTCCTCTTCAGCCTTGCGTTCGCCTGTGCGGTTGGTCACATCCTCTTCCAAGTGCCTCCGCTCTGCTCGCCTGCGGTCCTCGATTTCCTTTGCACGCTTCTTATACTTCCACATTGCCGAGTCATACGCAGCTCGATCTTGTTCACTCAATGCGTCGTATTCTTCCTCTAGGAGTTCCCTTATCTGCAGCGATTCCAACTCCTTATCTGCAAGAATCCTTTGCACCATAACTTCGCGCTCCCTGATCTTGGCGACTTCCAATGCCACATGAAAGATCGCCACACGCCGTCCCTTCTCTGTCAAAACCTTGAGCAGGACCCTGAGCAAATGAATGCTGGAGATAAACTTTGACTCTAGACCATCAATAACAAATCCGTGATGCTCTTCCTTGTGCAGTCGCTGCTTGAGTATCTCTATGATTGTTTCTTCAGATATAGCCTGTCGGCCATCATCGTAAAAGTCGTGTGTGCGCGACTCGCCATCCTCTTCTCGCAGCTCTCGGAGCTCTCTGGGATCTTTCGGGTCTTTGCCTTCCTTGCTGTGTAGAGTTGCACGGTCTTTTGCAAACGATCCCAGTGGGTGCTCGTCGTCCTCTGAGCTTGATAGATTCCTCGCCGATGCACCTTCCTTTCTGACGCCGCCAGCAGCAGCGGCAGTAGCAACTGCTGTGACATGATCGCCCAAGTTCGCACTTACATCGAGCAGTGGCAGCGCCGCTTCGATCACCTCGTCAACATTGATATAGGTCTTAACAAAATGCTTTGCGATGCGCTTCGACTGTGTTGTTCTTCCACAAAACGGCGATCCATGAACAATCACACTGAAGATGTTTTCAGCAAGCGGTGGTTGAGTGTCGGAAAGACCCAGCTGATTCGGCAGAGCTGTTGCTGTACTTCCGTTCAGTAGAACAGACGGCAGGAATGGCAACTTGTTGAGTTTGGCTGGATGGTCGGGTGAGATCTCCGAATCGGACGCGTTGAGTTTGCGTGATGGAAGTGCTGACTCAAGGACATCATCGAGCGTTTCTTTTCGAGATTGAGGCTGTTGTTGCGCCTGCTGCTGCTGCTGTTGCTGCTGCTGCTGTTGTTGTTGCTGTTGCTGTTGTTGCAACTGCTGCGGAACCATGAGAGGCTGCTGGCTTTGTTGGAACGATCCCTGACCGAGTTGAGACTGCTGCTGCTGCTGCTGGAGTAGCATTTGCTGCAATTGGGATTGCTGCGATTGCTGAGGCGACTGGACTGGCTGACTGTGGCTTGAGGGTGACGATTGAAACTGGGCAGCTTGAGATTGCTGCGTCTGCTGCGTCTGGACTGGGACTGATGTCTGCTGCGACAGTTGTCCGCTTGGTGGTTGATTTGGCTGTGTTTGGATTGGCAGGATAGTCGATTGCTGTGGCTGACCAGACTGTGGCGGTTGAGATGAGATCTGTGTCTGAGTTTGCTGCATCGTAGCCAACGACTGAGGGGATTGCAACTGAGTTCCAGGCATTGTGCTCTGCTGAAGCTGCTGCTGAGACTGCAGCATCTCATCTCTTGCTTTGTGTCTGACATACTCGATAAGAAACTCTGGCAACGGTGCACCAGGTTCGCGAGGCGGTAAGAAAATCGGCGACTGGTCAACCATGCCTGACTGAATCTGGCGCAAGACTTCCTCCTCTTCCTGGAACTGTTGGTCAAAATCGACCGAGAAGATCTCAAGAGGATACTTGATTTTGTTTTGGATCCAAAAGCGAGCTTCAACGCCATCGCCATAGGGAAGCACAGGACCTACACTAATTGTCTCTGGCTCAAACGAAATTGCAGGCTTGATGCCTTTTCCAATAAGATGCAGATTGAAAGTCTTGTTGTTCATGGCAACTTTGATCGGCATTGGCACATCGTATTCCTTTTCATCCGCAGGAAGAAACCGCGCCATCACATGCATCTTCTCGTGAGGCTGTAAGATTCCGTTGGCAGGCACGAGCTCAAACTCTCGCATCACTGGCGCCGCCGTTGTTCGCTTCTTGACCTTTTTGGCAATCTTGGCATCATCGGATTTGTGTGCGGTCCACTCGCAGGGTACTGCATTTGGATTGATGAGTTGCATGAAAACAGTCTTGCGATATCCACACAAAACTTCACCGAAATCGATCGAGTCCTGCGAAAATTGAATATCGGGTACTGTGATGGCTGCACGCAAACACATTGTGACAGTTGGACCGCCAGCAATCGTGATGGGAAGCTCGATCTCAACGTGATCTGGAACATGATAACGCGCATTGAGCGTGACGTTAAATTCGATTGCTTCGCCAGGTGGAAGGGACTTGATCTTGTCTGGTTCAATCGAGAGTCCGGTTCCTGCCAACACAGCTTTGTCAAGTGTAAATGACAGTGACTGTGTGCCGCTATTGGACACGCGGAACGACTGCCGTGCCGTCGTATTGCGAATAATCGTGCCAAAGTCACACAAGTATCGCGCTAGTTTGACATGCGAGCTTTCGGCCATGTTGATACCGCGCCGGTCCTTTCCAGGCTTCTGCTGCGTTCCCTTGTAATAAAGTATAGGTGAGCCGGCAAACTTGCCCTTTTGCAGATCGGCAGGCGTGAGTTTCTGAATGACATCGTCGGACAATTTGGCAATAAACTCGCGTGTCTTTTCGATCAAGACAGTGCGGTCGACGTCGGACTCAATCTCATTCGGATCGGCTGTTCGAGCACGCTTGCGAGATGCATCGACAGTAAGCTTATCATACTTTGGCTCGTTCATGCGTGGAAGATTCACTGACAAGCGAGGAAACACTCCATTACTAGTGACCTGGATCTCAGTAGGCTCAAAATGCGCAATCTGGATATAGAAGCGATCGTTGACAGGCTCTGGGACGCATGGGCAGAAGCGAACAAGGATTTTGGCCTTTCCTTTTGGGCCAATAGTGCCTCGCGCTGGAGAAACCATCAACTTTGCTGCCAGCTGTGCTGTTGACAAGATGATGGTTGTATAATCGAAGCTAACCAGACCCGTGTTGGACAGCACAATCTCCTGCTCGGCAATGGCTTGATACGACAGCGCGCCAAATGCTAGATTTGTTTTATCAAACGAGTACTCGATCACAGATGCTTCACCCTGCAGTGCTACTTCGTATTTAGGACCGCCAGCAACGTCGCAGATTGCCTTGACACCAAAGCGTCTTCCAGCCTGACCATAATAATAAAACTCGACATCCTGCTTCTCGCCGGGTTGGAGAACGCCTAAAATAGGCTGGATATCAAACACCTGCGCAACTGCATCGATTTCGCTCTGATCAATGGCGGTCGAGGCATCCTGAGAAAAGTACCATTGGTAGCTGACGGGAAGCGTTGAAGTGTTCGAAATCGTCAGAGTGCGCTGCTGCTCTTGGTCAGTCTCGATGCATCCAAACTTGATTGCCACAGCCGAAAACGTCAGATTCGGGAATGAGATTTCGCTATACAGCTCAATCATGTCCTTTTGGGGATGCTCGCGATACGAAATCACGAGCTTTGCATGGTCGCGCGACGATATGCGATTCATATTGAACGACGGGTCGTAGTATATAGGCACAACCACGCATTCTTGGGGACCCATACACAAGGATGCCGAATCGATGCCGACTGAAAAGGGATAAGGGCACTTGAACGACAGATTTAGCGAGAGTGTTGTAGTATTTCGCATTGTAAGATGCTGCTCCAGCATCCCAAAAGTCTCGTCTGTAGTATTGATTGATTCGAATTTGAGCATGCTCGGAACCAGCTCAATCAACGGATTGATAAAGTTTGCCGTGACAATGGACTCAACAACTATTTTGCGTGATGGGTCCTTGTCGATGGTTGCTTGACAGACAAGTTTTTCGCGCGGAGATGCTGCTTTGTTGGAGAACCCTCGAAGGAAAATAGGCTGTGATGCTCCTGGCTTGAGTGTGAAGCGAGGTGGGATGATTTCAAAGATCTGGCTTGAGATTTGGTCAGGGTTTTTACTTGATACGCGGCTCTCCTCGCGTGTCCAGTGGATTGTTTGCGACCGTCTGCCCCTGTTGGTGATGAGAAACTCGGCCGTGCATTCGCAGTTGCTGAAAACATCCTTGAAATCAACACTGCGTAGCTGTTCGTCGAACGTGATTGTTGTACCCTGTCCCCGTGCAACGAGTTGGACTTCATGGATTCCGTCAGATTGCACACCTACTTTGAGAATGTCAGAAAACTTGAGCGTATCGTCAAGAAAGGCTGTGATGACAATATCTCTTTTGGTGCCGGGCTCAATGACGCCAAACTTGGGATCGACAGAAAATACTGACGATTCGGTTAGAGTGATGCAACTGAATTGAGCGAGAATCGGCGACTCGTTGGTCAGTGTAAGCGTCATTGGTGCAGACTTTAGAACTGGGATTTTGCCCCAGTTGAGCTCCATACTTGAAAGCATCACGTTTGGACCGATGCCATTGGCAGAGATATCGACAGCAATCGGGCTGTGTTCCTTGCCTACTATCTTGACAAACACTGGGAAGCTCACTTGCCCAAGTCGCTTGACTTGCACTTGGATATCGATCGATTTGTGCGAGTGAGGATCAATAACACCCGATATGCACGATGATCTGTAGATGAATACACTCTGGGCATTTTTGTCTTGGGGAAGCAGTTCGTAACGTGCTGAAAACGCAGAGTCGTTGACCAGCTCAATATAGCCGAGATAGTCATAGCACAGATAGCAGTCACCAAAGTTGACCAAAGATGACGCGACTGTGATCTAGATGGAGTGATTACATACACAGATAATAGACAAGCCAGATCGTGTCAGTTTCATATATAACAACTTTGGGAAATACAATGGCGCAATCGTTACCTCTGGCACAAAGCTTTCTGCGTGAACTGGAAGCCTAAGCATATCAGTTCCGACGTTTTCAACATCGACCAAGATCTCAAACGCCATGGACTGCAGAGTACGAGGCTTGATGTACACAGCAATATCGATGCTTGAAAGCTCGCGTAGTACGCCATGATCCGGCGTCAGCTTGAAATCAGCTGCAGCTGCAACGTCGTCTGGTGTATCAAGACGAAGTTTGTAAACCACAGAGATGTGCGATGTGTTGGTCAACTTGAGTGTACGCGAATCTGGAAACCCAAACGAGATGTTTTGAAAATCCAAAAGTGGCGGCTCGAACTTGAACGTCGGACCAACAACAACTCCACGAAACGATAGCATCAACGCTTCGGTTGTACCCTGATATCAACGTGGAAATCCCAGATGAAATTCAAACATGGAAGTAAGTTTCTGCGAAATATAGTCGTGAGAATCGTTTGATGTGTGCATACCTGTAGATTCCACTGAAACTCCTCCGAAAACTGGCCAAGAATGTCTGAGCAAAACGTTATCTCAATGATACGCTGCTCGCCAGCAGGAATAGTTCCATCAGATGGCTTGAAACTGAACTTTGGGCCAAACAGACTCTTTGGTTCCTGGAGCGAAAAGTTGGTTGGGATTTCTCCACGATTCTCAAGAACGACCTGAATTCTCGCAAGGATTTTGTCAGAATGTATAGTCGCTATAAATGAACTGAGTGGCATCGCAGTTTACCTCGTATTTGTGCGTTGTATTCACAAACACGTTCTCTATATCAAGAAGATCATACGAAAAGCGTGCGCGTGGTCCCAATGCCTCGCTCTGCTCAAATAGACAATCAAACGGGTTAGACTATGCATATTTGATCGAGCACAAGGATACCACTGACCTTGATCTGCAAAGGCAGTCGGGTTTCGCGACCTTCAACCTCGCAGTAAGCAACAAGATGATGCTCGCCCGCCTTGGTTGGAGAAAAATGCACCTTGACTTCTGCAAAGGCGCCTGGCCAGACAATGCCCTCAACAGGCTCAATCTGAAATACTTGATCCTCAAACGAAAATGTTTGATTGTGGATCAGCCGAGTTCGCGTCTATTCCATATTGCATACGCCGACCAACAGCCGATTCAAACGAAATACGAGTCAGTCAGCAGCTATAGTGGACAGGGCAGTTGAGAATTCAATCAGAGATAAAATGAAACCTTGTATTTTTGAGCGAGTAAAGATAGATCGAGCATCTCGCTGTCTCGTGTCGCAGTAGATCCTGAAATAAACGTTTGGATTTCCTGTTGCTCGTCGCGCACTGCGGTCAACAGTTGCTTGGCTCGGAAATGCTCGTCCTCGATCTCGTTGGGAAACCGCTTCCAACTATACTTTGCCTAATTCAAGTTTGTATTCATAAAAGTGCATCGAGTCAAACAGCGAGAGGACGTCAGCGCACATCGTACACAACAAACAGACTGCTATGATGATAGACTCATACGCCAGCATACCATAATATCCGAGCGATTGAAGATCTTGATGGTCTTTGAGGATATCAGACCTATGGATGTGCTCTCCATCCTCAGACTGTTTCGCTCGAGCTTGATGTTTGCGTTGTCGGCCGTACCAACGGCGCGCACAATAACAGATTCGCCAGTGTCGTACAGAAAATGAACTGGTACCTCGAAGCTTCCAGTTTGCTGGGCATTGAAAGTCAGCAAAAAGGCTCTGTTGGCTCTATTAACCAAGCTGACAATCAAGGTGTACCTTTGAATAGAAAGTGATATCTATCTGCACTGTTTTGCCAACTTCAATAAAGCCAGAGTCTGGAGCAATTGAGAATGGTGCCGCTGTCGTAGCATTGAACTTGCAAGAGGCATTGCCGATATTTCTGACAAGAATGGTTTTGACAGACGCGAATCGCACTGGACAGTCTGCAAAGACGACTTGGTCGGGTAAATCAAGAACACCTTGATGCAGGTCGTATGGTGTCAGCATTCAGTCGATCTAAATCAGGGACTGCAGTAATCTGCGTCTGCATAGAT
>JH393054.1:29147-41030 GCA_000235945.1 Homolaphlyctis polyrhiza JEL 142
CAGCAACAACAATCTGTGATGCCGCTGGTGTTCCCGCCGCCGCCGTTCATGCAGAACCAGCAGAACCAGCAGAACCAACAGAACCAGCAGACCGCACAGCCACAACTAATGGCATCGCTCGACGATCCCAGTTCGCTGCGCGAGGACTTGCTGAAGCGCAGGCTGCAGGCGCAGGCGCATGCGCAGGCTGCTTCAGTCTCGAGCCGCTCGCCATCGCCATCGTCTGTATCTGCATCTGCATCTGCATCTGCATCCAATGGCGCTGCTGCTGGCGAAGAAGGCGGCGGCTGGCGCACCATCACACCCACGTTGGTGCCAGAGACTCACAGCAAGCGAGAGAGTCTGTTGGTCTTCAACGTGCCACCGCCGCCAAGCAGCCCACCGCCACCACATCTGCTTGCTCTACAGCAGCAGCAGCAGCAGCAGCAGCAGCAGTACACTGGATCTGCTCCTCAGTTCCCCCAACGCACTCATGGTGTCGGGCCCTTGCCGCAGCGCCATCGTGGTGGCAGCAACGCCAGTGGAACAAGTGTCAGCCCAGTTCCACACATGCGCGAAGACTCGGAATCCTCTCAACGCCTTGCTTCGCTGGGTATTTTCGAGCTTGAACCCAAGGCGCGCCAGGAAGTCATCCCCGTTGCCGCTGAAGCCATTGCTCGTATCGATCTGCGCTCTTTTGAGACTCCTGACCACATCCCTGCCCAAAAGGTTCAGTTCGTCAACAACATCACGGGCCCGCAACTTGTATCCATGTCCAACCGCATGCGCACCATCCCCATCGAGCAGATCCGCCGTGACATGATCGCTGCAGGAAAGTGGACGGAAGAAGACGAGCTTGACATGAACTTCAATAAGCAGCAGTATCAGTATGAACAGCAGCAGCAACAACAGCAGCAGCAGCAGCAACAGCAACAGAATATGCCTCGCGCATCGATCGATGATAGTGCCTCTACCACAAGCAAGAAAAGTCTATGGAGTCGATGGGCCTAATAGACTGGTTTTCTAACAACCCCAAAGCCCCTTCTCCCTCTTCATCCCCTGAAAAATCTTCTTCCCCTGACTCTATTTCCTCCTCTGCCTCATTGACCGATTGAAAATGGCCCACTGCCTCCAATGAACTTGAAATAACAAACTCTTGCCATTCAAAGCAGTTTGCCAAACGATGAATGTGTCGATCGCCTGCTTGTTTATTTGTGCAACAATCAGTAGAGTGGTTTGGAGGCATTCTATCACGATCCTGCCTTTGACTGCCAGCTGACTGTACTGCGCCTGATAACTCTCTGTGAATGCTCCACACGCGCTCAAAGTACTGCACAAAGATGCTCTGCGATAGAACAGCAAGCAGAAACTCGTTGAAGCTGAGCCGGAAGCCAGATTCGTTCTCGGGAACAGATGCACTTGCAGATCCGCTGCCATTACCAACAGTCTTGCCCTTTCTACCCAATGTTCTCGGTGCACCGTTGAGTGCCTGCCCCGTCGACTGTCGCGAGTGAGCTGAGAGTGTCGTTGATTCGACCATAGACTGTAGCCCGCCTAAGTCGCCTGAATCTGATGCTTCGCCACTGCCAGTCGTCGGATAAGCGCTGCCAGAACGCGATTTGGAAGCAGATGGTGCGGCTGTCGCCGTTGCTGAAGAGGATACATTCAGATCACTGCCGCTGCCCTTATTGGTTCCCATTTGCAGTGCCGCATTCAAGAACGAACTCACGGCCCTCAAATAAGTCTCTTCGTCCTCAACCTTGACACTGGGCACTGCGACAGTATTCGCAGCAGTTCCAGCCACTGTCGCTGTCGCTGTCGCCGCACTGGCAGTCGCGACTGTAATGGCATACTTTCTTGAGCACTCAAACATTTCCAAGAAGCTGTCCATCACTGCTTTGAGCTCAACCTTGTTAAGGACACCATCGCCGTCAAGATCGTGAAGATCAAAGAGAAACCGCAGACGCGAGTGCAGAGGCTGTTTCATGATGGCATCTAGCACGTGAACCATTGCAGCGAGATCGACTACATATCCAGGATCGTTTGGCTCTGCGATGGAGTGTAATAAGCTAGTGCCTGCTCCTAAACTGCTGGTGCCACCACCACTGCTGCTATTGCTGCTATTGTTCAAATGGCCCTTGACGGTCAAACTACGCGCTGCAGCAATCGACGATTCCGCAGGCCCTCGCTTCTGACGCTGCACAAAGTGATATTGAAACGAGCAGTAATAGTACACTCTATCAACAAACTTGAGCTGCAAGTCTTCTGGTTGCGTCGGCGGCTGTGTCAATATCGATGGAGGCGAAAGCTGTCCTGCATAGCCTGCCATTGAAGATAGTGGCATGCTTCCATCCGCAGCTGAGGAACTAGTTTGTAGCAGGGTGTTTGGCGATGCGCTCGTGCGACGACCCAACGTTCTCTGCTTGTCATTGACGGTTGGTGTTGTGCTCAAGGAGCACCATGGACTCACAACCGCAAACACCTTTCGGAAATCAAACAGAGAGATGCTCTTGACATTTGGATCGCGAGCAGGCGCAGCGTTGGTGTTTGCATTAGATGCACCTGCTGTTTTGGGACGCAGAGGGCGAACATACCGTCGCACAAGCCCCCATCCACCAAACCCGGCAAGCACGCTCCTCATCGCGTCTTCTTCGACGCGATCTTCGTCCGACAGTCGCGCAGCAAGACCGTTGGGATCTTCCTCTTCCTCGCCATGAACAAACTCAAGCTGCCTCACTTGGTCGTATGCTGCGCCAACTTCGTCAAATGTGAGTGTGACTTGCTCGCAAAGCGTTCGAACTTGTGACTTGCGATTTGTATCCTCCATCTGATGCACGACTTTTAGCCGATATCGCATCCGCAGGGACTCAATGACCTCTGTGGTGATGTGTGGTCCAAGAGTATTACAAGCTGTTGACAATAGGACCGTAAAGAGCTTTCGACCTGTCATCGTGGATGTGTCGATTGTGGAAACATCGGCATTAGTCTGGATCGCCTCGTCGCCTCCACCGACGCCGCTGTCCGAATCAGGTAGACCCAGTCTGGCAAAGAAATCTTTGAGAATGGCTACAAAGATATCGTCGTCTTTGCCTCTTGCAATAAGCTTTGTCTCATTGATCTTCAAAACCGCCATGGCAATCCAAAACAGAAACTTGGGGCCTTCTAGGAAAAAGTAGTCGAGCAGTTTGATAGCGACTGGGAGTGCAACCGAGTTGAGATAGAGGCAGAGGAACCAGGCACAGAGAAGGTTGAGAGATCCATGTACAGTTTGTCGAGGTGTGCTGCGAGTGTTGGAAGATGGATTTCTACGAGTTGGCGAAAGACGGCTTGGTCAACAACAGACCCAACAAGCGTTTTTGTGTAGTGGTCGGGAAGCATGCGTTCGACAATTGTGCCTGAATATGCAAGTCAGTCCACCACGACACAACACATGTCATCAAAACGATTGAGTGGATATAGCAGTAAGGAAAGCCAAAACAGAAGAGAGCCAATATCACCACTCTGTTGACTCACACAGCATCCAAAAGGCATCATCTTCTCGCAGATGCAATAGCAAAACAGCCGACACAATATTAAGTGCTTGAGCATATCCAATAGCCGGATTGCGCCACGAAAAAGCAGTCAAAACACGCCGCAATGCATCAATACCAACTGCGCTCTGAAATGCAGGATGTTCAGGCAAACTGCGATGTAGGTCCTTTTCAATCTCATCTGCAAAGGGACTGATTCGGTTCTGGTTTGCCGTCAGGAGCGTTTGGTAGTAAGATGTTTCGGGTTTCGAGTACCACGCTCCAGATATCAGCATCCAGAAATCGCCTCGGAATCGCTCGGGAATGCCGTTGGTTGCTAGAAGAAGATCCCGCAAGTTTTTCATGTCCTTGACGATGCAAACGTCGCGACCATATGCGTCAAAATAGTCTGTCCACCGAGCAACTGCTGCTGGATCGTCCTCCTTGATCACTGGCCGGCCGTTTCTTTCTACATGCGGCAGAATAAACTTTAGCCCAGTCTTGAGTAATTGAAGGCGGTTTGAGTTTGTATTTGTGGTTTCCGGGACGCCTGGCAAAGTCAGCGAGGGAGGAGTCAATCCAAGACTCGATAGAGATGAAGATGAAACTGAAGCTGCTCTCATGGTTCTATATTCGGCCATATTGTTTGATGAAGATCCACCTGGCGTTGAGGTCACGCCAGCCGAAAGGATGGCATTGCTATTCCGTCCGCCAATCACAACATCGTCGTCAAAGCGCCAATCGACTGTGCGAATGCGAGACAGGAGAATCTCAGAGACACGATCGCGGTTTTTGGACGATGCAAACGCAAGCCAAAACTCTCCGCGATTCTTTGTTGATACAACGAGATATCCCGACAGCATGATTGATATCAACTTGCCCGGCAGTTGCAGTGCTGTTGCAGGCTGCTTCTTGATCGACACAATATGTGGATACGGAATCACAAAGATCAGATTGGGATCTTGAGACGTATCAAACAGCATCGAGATTGATATGGATGCTGCTGGGTTTGCTGTGGATGTTGTGGTGGGTGCTGCTGGAGGTGGCGAGGGCTGCGATGCAAAATTGGCAAAGTTTTGCGTTAGATAGAGATTGCCTGTGTGCATTGAGGAAGATGGTTTGTGGAAGTAGTAGCACGGCGACTCTTCCATGGTGATAGTTTCATGATACGATAGGCGGAATAGATTACGAAGTTCGAGATTCTTATTTTGTGTATCGAGGTCTGTGAGAGTATTGACAAGCGCCATCTTGATGTGAGAGTATCGCACCACTGTGTGTGACGACTGTAGCGACGCTGGAGAGAGGGATGAGGCGGGTATGGTGGCTGATGTGTGGGGTGAATCTGGGTTTGGCAAGTTTGGTTTCCCTGAAAGTGTTGGTGAATCATATGAAATGGCCTGATCTGTAAAGTCCTGTTCCTCGATGATTTCGCCAAGATCTCCACTCGATCCGCCGAGGTCGGCACCATCAAGATCAGGATCAGTGCCGTATGTCTCGCGTGAACGACCCATTAGCAGACCGCCGCTTTTGTTGGAACTCGTGATAGCAAGATCGCCTGTTAAATTCGAGTTGTTTTTTGAAAACATTTCCGATGATGCCGAGATTGAGTTTTCAGCGCCTTTGATCAGCCGATTCATGGCAGCATTGCACAGACTAGTGAGAATCCGAAAGACTTCTTTTCTGTGAAAATGCAGTGAAAAGGTGTACTTTGACATCAATGTCAGAAGGCGCAATGGTCTTTTTCAGCGAGTATATACAAGCAACAAAGTAATACACAGAACGAAACGCACAGTCTTGTCCTTGACACCGACTTGAATCGAATCTGGTACAAGCACGCGCTTTGCAGAAACTAGTTCAAGCGAGTTTATGTCCTTGTAAGCAAGCATAACCAAGATTCTGCTCGTCGAGCTGGGATCCTGAGTTTGCTGACCAGCCTGCACCACATCAAAAAAGTAGATGGTGTTTCGAGCGATGCACAGCTGACCGCGCACGGAACTCGAATCGGTTGGCCAATACGCGCAGGCATAGTCTGTAAATGTAACCTCGGTTAATCCATCACAATACTTTTCGCAGTATATTCGTGCTCTAGATGAGCGTATGCAAGATACTCACAGTTGAGAAGTACGTCTTCTTGTGCGGTTGGAAAGACTTGAACAAGCTGCGTTCTAATATCAGTGAGTTTGGCGATAGCGCCTGCTGCTTGCGGATCTGCCAAATGAAGCTTATTTAGCAAACGATCTGCGACAGCACATCTTCAACAGAACGAGGAAGGACCAACAACCTCCGTACTCCTCGGTCATCTCCTCAAACTGCTTGAGTAACAGGCTGTCGATCTGGTCAGGCGATGTTCCAGACTTTGACGAGATTGAAGCAGCATCGATCTCTGCAAGCTTTGATACGCGAGCTGTTAGCCAAACTGATGGCTCATGGTTCATATCTTGGTCATTGCAGCTCTACCTTGATGAACAAGTTGCGTTCGACCCAGTTCCAGTCCTATCCAAGATCTCAAGGTCAGGTTTGTGTGTCGTTTATAACAAAATACAGACACCCGAAGCGAGATGTATATATATATATATATCCAGATGAACATATAAAGGAGAGCAGCCCACCGTATGAATCTTCTCAAAAGAATCGTCGACAGCCACGATATATTGAGCCTTGCGACCCACAAAACGCAGCAAGATACGAAAGTCGTATTCAGCGAGCGAGCGACGGTAAGCGGCATCGCTCGCATTGGTTGCATTGCTGCTGGCAGAACCCGCAAAGCCAATCGTGCCAATCGTGGCAATCGTGCCAACCGTGGCCATTGTGGTTGCCGAGAGACCCGAGAACAGCGAGCGCATGACGCCAGCTGCACCAGCATCGCGCCTGCGCGACTGCAGCACAAAGTGGGGGTTGCCGGCGTGGTCCTGCCAGGTGCCCGTGCTGCCAGTTGGTGCTGGAAGCTGCGCGGGGTCCAGCGGCCGAACGAACATCTTTTCATGTCTCGCTCTGCAAACTCGCTTTCGGCTCATGATCTCGCGCACACGGCCAGACTCACTCTCCGCTGCCATTCGGCTGATCCTTGCTCTCTGCACCCACTCTACTGCAGCCTCTCTCATATACAATTATCTGGCGCCAACAGATGCTTTTATTCATTCTTATGCATGTGCCAAGCCATGTATATACACAATCATATATACAAGAGCGAAGCCACTCAGCCAGCTAACAGGAAGAGAAATGGAAGAAAACAGAATGGAAACCAAGCAGCGACTCAGAGAGCAGCAGAGCGAGCGAGCGAGCGAGTGTTGGGAGGGCATGAAACTGCGCTAATGCATAGTGGCATCGGCAGTGATTAACCTCTCATCATGTTTGATATTGTTAGCACCGTGGCGTGGCCGTGGCTCTGGGGAAACCCCGCAACACGAAGCCTGCGTGATCGGCGCCTTCGTAAAGGTATGAAGAAAACTGGAATGCGCCATGCAATCTCCTATATATACTTTCCGGCGTCCTGAGAATGCCTCTGCATCTCAACAATCAACTCGGCAGTGATCTTGGGTTGTTGGCAATACAGGGCAGATCTTTATTTTGGCTTTGCTGCAGATTTCGACTTGCGCTTCTTGGTGCCGCTACTGGCAGCACCATCAGCAGCAGCAGCAGCAGTATCAGCATCAGCATCGGCAGCATCAACAGCACCCTTGCTTTTTGCAGAACTCCTCCGTTGAACAGATATAGGAGCTTGAGCTTGAGCAAGTGGATCGATCCCTTCCAAGGCTTTGTAAAAATCAGACATGTCTTCCTTCGGATAGTCCTTTTTTATCCGCTTAAGAAGCTCCTTGACATGCTCAAACGATCCAAGCTCAATAGCGCGTCCCAGGGTAGCATAGTAGTTTTTGAAGGGCAAGGGTTCGTTACAGAGCGAGTATTGCTTATCAATATAGTCAAGTGCGCCTTGGATATCGTTTGCATGGCAGTATGCTGAAACAACGAGCTTGCGAACGAGCGGTACAGCCTTGATGCGCTCACTTTGGGCTTCGTAGACGTCGGCAATCATCTTTGTTGATGCTACATCGCCCAGCTGCATGTATCCCATCGCAAGCCAGGTCAAGGTTTCGGGTCTGATCAAGCCATGCTTCTTGATAGATTCATCAATCAGCCTGAGCGATGTGGGGTTGATGGGTCCTTCCATGGCTGCGATCGCTCGAAGAATCGCTTGTGAAGGCTGGCTTGATTCAAGCCGTTTGACAAACAAACTCCAAGTAGTTTCGCGATCCTTGATGCCTGCGTATGCGAGAATCGCTTGGATGTGCATGCTTGACAAAAATCTGACTCCGCAGCGACGACATTCTTCAACCATATCAACCGCATCCTGGAATTTACCAAGACGATTGCATGCGGCCATGTACGCTGTTGCCATGGCCAACGATAGAGTTGCACCCGTATTCCGAAACTCGTTGATCCATGCAAGCGAGGCTTCGGCATCACCGATATCCAGACACGACTGAGAAATCGTTTCGTATGTCAATAAATCAGGCAATGGCCCTCGCGCTTCATCTTTTCGAGCAGTTCAACAGCAAGGCTGCCATCGCCACGCGAAATATACGACCCAATCATTTCGTTGTAAGGATCGGTTGAAGTGTCCAAGGTCATCAAAAGCTTAAACCACTCCATTGCAGCCTTGTCTTGGCGATTGATCAAACACACACGAAGCAACGACTTTACAATTGGTTTGGTATCTGTTGGATATCTCAGCTCGTCCATCTGTGTCAAAAGAAGCTGGATATTCGCCTCATCGCCGATAAAGGCAAATCTCCTGATAAGCACATGAAAAGTTTTTTCAAGTGGCTGTATGCCGTGCGACTGCATGAAATGGAAAATCTCCATCGCATGCTGCAGTCTGACAGGTTTTGACAAATGATATGCGATTCCGCCATAGTTGGAGACTATGGATGTGATGATGATGTCAAAGTGCTCTTGTGTAAGATACTTCAGAGAGTCTGGATTGTCGCGCAGTCGTTCTTTGATTGCAAAATACGCTCGGCTCATTGCTCCGCCATTTTCTATCATAGCGGCGAGATCTCTGATGCTGATTTGGCCCGGCGAGCCGCTTAGCGTCGTTCGTCTATGCGAAGGTCCTTTGTTTTAAGGAGAAGTGCGATGTATATAATTGTAGGGATGTCACTCTGTCAGAATATGGCTTGTTGGAAATGCAAGGGACGGCTTTCATTTTACCATGAAACCCAAGCAGACTTGACCGTTTGGGCTGCGTGGAGAACATGGCAGTGCAGGGAGCTCTGCAGCTTGGCTTAGAGTGTGGGTGTGGCGGTCGCTGTCGCTGCTGCTGCTGCTGCTGCTTGAAAGCGCAGTTCAAGCTGGTGATCGTGGAAGCTGCTGTTGCTGCTTTCTTTGACCACGACGACGAAGCCGAATGCACTTCGTGGAGTGAAGTGCGGAACATGCCGAGCAGAGCCGATTGAATACAAGCAGCACCAATGTGTCGTTCTGTGGTCCTTGTAATGGAGTGTGCCGCGATGCACTCGATTCGCTTGCGCTCTGCTGGCTGACTGTCTGCGAATCAAGAGTGTTGTGGCGATCAAAGCAACTTCCAAAAAACCAAGATGTTGCTGCCATCGAACCAGAATCTGGGTTTCATTCGCTCGAACAGAGTGATGGCTTGTTCGTGCCTGCCTCACTCCTGCCAAGAAAGGGGGAGGGGCGGGGGACGAGCAGCATGGTGGCATCGCACAACAAGACATCAGGCAGGCAATCGGAACTTCTTGCCCTTCATCACCCTACATCGTTGCAACGCAGCAACAAGATAGAGCCGCCATCAAGAACCAACAGCTGAGTCAATCTGCCATCGAGCATATACAAAGAGGACAGGTGCCTTCCACAAATCAAACCACTTGCTTACATGGTGAAATAAACATAGAAGAAATCCAGATAAATCGCTGTTTGGACGATACCGGCAGCAACAGAGATCCAGTCGTGCCACTTGGGATCCGTGTTGTATTTATAGATCCAGTTCAGGAGATAAAAGAAGCGATATCCGCCAAGCGCAAACAGATAGTGCGAGGTTATGGTGTCTGCTTCACCCGTCCGCGACAGCTGGAAGAGCTGTGGAAGGATCGCAACAGCCTCCAGATAAATGGAGAATGCCCAAAGAATCTGGCGAAGCGACAGGCGTGGTTAGAATACATACACATACGTATACAGACATATACATATATTGGAGAGCGTCGACGGTAACAAGAGGCAGATTGGTGAATGGAGCAGCGTTGAACGGATTGCAGGTCGAAGCTTGCCTCAATGACATCAAAGACAGTGCGATAGTGCACAAAGATGGCCAGCAAGCCAGCACCGCCAAAAAGATATTCGATCTTGAATGTATCGAGGGCAGGATCCCATGATGCCTTGAAGCGGATCTTCATCAGATATAGGATGCCAAACGACGACAAGATGAAGAAGGTTTTCATCAATGTGAGGTACAGCGTGCTGAATTTGAGAAACAGGTCGAGGTAACGTGTGCAGAATACAACAGCGTATAGCAACTGGCTCTTGAATGAGATTCCTGGCATCGTGGCCGGCAAGTACTGTGTGTCAGCTGGTTGCGAGGTGCGAGAGAGTTTGTTTCGAGGCAGAGCAGTGGCGGCCAAGATCGGCAAGGTCGCTGCTGCCCTTGCGAGTAAGAGCGTCGCTGGTCACGCAGCTGTGGAGGGGAGTCGGATGCAAGCACATAATGCAGTATGACGTCTCACCAGCTGCAGAGCGGCTAGTATGAATCTTCAGCAGCAGGATGAGGATGGATGCAAGGTGCATCATGTCGCCAATAAGCTGAAAGATGTTCATGTTTGCTTGTGCTGCAAGAAACCCAAAAACGCCGATGATGAATTCATTTCCTCTCAAGAATGACAAAGTGGTTGTCTCGGTCGTAGCCACTCTGCACGATGCGAGCCAGATCGAGATCAACCAGCGCATCAAGCTCGCCTGCCACAAACAGGTGATAGTACCTACAGATCACCGTTTGTGTTTATATGATTTCAAAATAGATACTCTTGGTCAGTGAGTGCGGCAGGGAGGAAGCCGTTTGTGAATCAAGCCAGCCATCTCATACCGCTGGTAAACAACTTCCTCATCATCTTCCCTGGCATGTGCTGGAGCAGCAGTGGCTGGATCGTTGTTGTTGCCATAGATCCGTTTTGGTTTGTGCCATGGTACAAACACATCCTGTGTCTCGTACTTTCGCTTTCCCTGAGAGATGCTGTCAGCCACTCTTGGATCTTAAGATTCGCGCGACTGATTGCCAACTGTCCAATCAAGGCAGATAGCTACTTACTTGTTGCTCTAGTGCCCAGACGAAAATCAGAAGACGGCCTCCAGGACGCAGTATCCGCAACATCTCCACGATTGCATGCTTCCTTCTCTCTGGAGTTGAGAAGTGGTGAATGACTGCGATTGAGATTGCAAAGTCCTAATTGAATGCAGATACACATGCATACCAAATCTATCTGAGTGAGGATATGAGCTGGGATCGCAGGTGCAACAGAACAGAAAGACTCACGAAGCATGAATCTCGGTATGGCAACACCTGGTTGTCGCACACCATCCCTTCGAATCCACGGCTACGCACAATCTCAATAAGCTTGGGACTCCTATCGTCGATTCACCAAGCAAGATCAGTTCAGGATCGACCCAATGCGATGGTGCCACAAAATACAAAGGGATAAGAAAGCCTGGAGATGCAACCTGTCTGATCCAAGCATCAGCAAGGATGGATTTACGCCAAGATATTTGCCATTACCGCATCCAACGTCTGCTCCAAGAGAACCTAGAGGCATCTCGCTGTATCAATTCAGCGATTCGTCCATCCATTTGTTGTTTTGCATTAGTGATGGGCTCTTGTTTAGCTCGATGGTGGTGCGACTCTTGGCTTCGCACTTTGCAAAAAGACTGACCGCAGAAAGTTGTCCACGACAGGCCACGGCTTGTATCTTGTGGCACTAAAATGCTCTGCAATCATATCGTATACTGCGTGGACATGCTCTGCCTCGAGTTCCTGCGGCTGTTGAGGCTGCTGCTGCGACGGATGTTGTGGCTGTGGCTCTGGTTCCATCCGAGTTTGATTCAGTTGAACTTTTTGGAGGAAAGTTGGGCAGCCTCGCTCATTTGGATTGCGATTGAGTGTTGGATTAACCAGCATCAGCACCAGCAACCTACAGATCTGTGGATGCGACCAGCCATGATGCATTGTGTTGTATTGCCTTGCATGGTGATGATCAAGCGAGTTGCACTCTTACTGAGTGAGATCGTGGACATCAGTCATCCAATAGAGAGCACACTCGGCTGCGTCTGGTCTGAATGCGCTTGAATTCGCCTGAATTGCGCCTGAATGCGCCTGAATTGCACTTGACTCCAC
>JH393056.1:32257-44327 GCA_000235945.1 Homolaphlyctis polyrhiza JEL 142
TCTCTCTCTCTCTCTCTGTGTGTGTGTGTGTCAAATAACGCGTTGGACTTACTACTCATACAATCAAAACTGATCTTGCTTCTCGCTTTCACCCGACTTTATCTACATCTACATGTCTATCTCCTCATTTTACGATCAGGACACTGGTGTATTGGTTGTGGCGCTCGCAGACTACGAGGCCGCAGATGGTGATCAGCTGACACTGGTCGCTGGCGAAAAGTATATCATGTTGGTCGAGGATTATGGGAATGGATGGGCTTTGGGCACTTGTTTGGATGGCTCGTTACGTGGTGTGTTTCCACAGACGTTTGTCGAAAAGCTGACTGCGGGTATTTGAAAGCCAGATGCTGCAGAGGTTTCATTGCTACTGTCTGTTCCCTCCATTTTCTTGTTTTGTTACCGTTTCTCTTTCGCGCTAGTAAGGCACGCTCTCCATTGCCAAAATGAAACAGAGTGGTAGCGTGCCAATCAGACTAAGAAAGACATCCTTCATACAACAGATGCAGAATTCTCCCCGAAAAAGTGCGAGTTCATTGAAAGAAGCTGAGATCCAAACGACAAGTCAAGTAGATCGTGTTAGAATGCTCAAAGATGAGCATTCAGATGGCCAACAAGCTCGCCCTTGTTATCAACACGGTTATACTCTGCCCAGTCGTTGGCAATGGGTGCAAACACCATCCACGGCTTGAGTCCAAGTGCAGTGACAACATTCTTTGTGTAGGGTGCAAACTCTTTGATCAGCTGGCGCTGATGCGAGGTAACAAGCTTTCCAGTTGCCGGCGAGATCCAGCCGTTCGACATGTACCAAGCAAGATCCTGGCTGATGAGCGTGTGAGCAAACAGATGCACAATGCGGCCAAGCACATCTCTGTTGAACGTTTGCGATAGTAACCTTGTCAGCATTTTGAGACGTTGACGACTGAACCGAGGCTGATGGTAGCAAGCACACAAGCAGCAACAGGATGCATGTGTTTTTGTTCAGAGCAGTTTCGGCTTACTTGAGACCGGCATCCGTAACAGACTTGAGTACAGCAAGGGTCTGCTCAAGACACATGCTTTCGCCATATGCTTTGGATGTTGCCTGAATGAGGTCGCTCTCTTCCTTCATCCACACTTGGAAGACAGACTTTCCAGCCGCAGTTTTGGTCTTCATGACCGTACCAAGCTCTTGCACAAGTGCAATCTCTTTTGCCTTTGAAAGCTTGATAAGTGTATCCAGCTGGGTGATATCCCACGATGCGGCATTCGAGACATCAATCTTGGGGTACACAAGCTTTTTGGTCTCCACGGCCGCAAGAAGTTCCTTGGACACCTTCTGCATCAGCACAGAGTTGTCACCCTCAGCCGTCATACCAGCATGCGAGAATCCAATAGCAAGACCAAGCTCGTTGCAGCTAAGATATCCCTGTCAACACATGCATAGTTCATGGCCATACCACCAAAATGATCAACATCATATCCATATGCTGAAGACGTGTTCATATCACGACAGCATACCTGACCACCGCAGCGCTCGCGACTAATGCTGGCAGCACGCTCCAGATTCCACGTGACAAGAGGCTATCGAACCAAAAGTAGCGTCAGAAGGTGTCAATTTCTCAAGCAACACAAGATCAAACAGCCGATAAGGAGCATCAGCAATATAACCTTGATCACGCAGGACAGTCGAACGATTTCGTCGTGCTCAGATTCATGATGCTCCATCCAACGGCGCTTCGCAAAGTTGAGTCCAAAGTTGAGCGCAATGGTGCGGACCAGCAGCGGAATGAGTGCATTCTGCTGCAGCTGGTAATCGAGGATAGGAGTATCCGATTTGCCAGTTGGTCCAACGGTTTTGCGCGTCGAGGCGTATCCAAGTGCGACTGTTAGACACTTCTTTGTGCCACCCAGACACATGGCGGCAATACACAGACGACCCGACAGCAGCTGATCGGCGACAACAAGGAAACGCTGACGGAAGTTCTTGATCGAAGATGTAAAAGTTCCATCGGGGGAGATATCCGAGTACTTGTTGAGGATATTCTCTGCCGGAATACGAACCTAGCAATTGTTCCCAATATCAGCCAGTGCGATCAGTTATCAAGAGCATGCATAAACCAATAGATGGCAAAATGGATTGATGGCAGACAGCTCACATTGTCGAACCAGATCTTGCCATTGTCGACTCCTATTCAAGTATCGAAAACAGACAGTCGCAGCAGCAACAGTGATCGTCAGCAGTATGCGACCAAGAGAGCTTAGACTCTATTAGAACAATCCACACGAACCATTACAGCCAAACTTGACACCCATTTCTTCGACACGGACACCCTTTGCGATCGAAAGATCTTCGTTGCGGATGCGAACCAGGAAGACATGAATGCCCTCATTCTTGCCACGCACAATGGTCTTTGCAAAGACGCATACCCATTTGGCATGGACAGCACCATTGGTGATCCAGTACTTTTGGGCAAGAACTGACGGCGTGTGGATAATCCACTCGCGCGTGGTGTGATCGTAAACAGATGTTGTTTCCATTTCAACAGCATTGTTGCCATAACCGAGCTCGGTGAGACCAAAGCATCCGATTGCATTCAGATTGTCGATGTCATCGAGCATCTTGCGGTGGCGCTGTGTGCCGAGCTTGATGACGGTGCCTGAATTCAGCAGCAGTAGTTGCCATTGAGTACAGCGAGAGCAGCAGAGGGATCAGAGGGATCAGGATCGATTGGCATCAAGACGCACAACAGAATCACGTGCGGATTGGATTGGATTGGATTGGATTGGATTGTGGAGCAGCAGAGTCAGCGGCCGCAGCAACAGCCAGAGCAGACGCAGCAGCCAGCAAGAGACTCACCGCCAAACAGATTCCACTGGACCGTCATCTTGGTCGAGAACGAGCCGTCGATCATGCCGCAGATCTCATGCGCTGCAGTCGCATCCCAGGAATAGTCGCAGTCAGTCAGTCCACTGAGTGTTGCGACACAACATCACATCTTGCCAGTGCTTCAGCCAAGCAGCACAGCAGCAGAGTCGCTGCGATATGGAACGCAGCAGCAGCAGCAGCAGCAGTAGCAGATAGTTGACAACAGAGACGCAAGTAGCAGCATACCAGCCATGATGTTCAGCGGGTTGCGCTCAAAGTCATAGACCGAAATGAAGCCAGCGGTACACACACGGCGCATTCGCTCCAGCGCAAGCTCACGCTCAAAGCGCAGCGATACATCGAAGCGAGGCACAAAGATCGGGTCTTTGAGAAACTCCTTCAGCTTCGCACGCTTCTCAAGATTGTCGCTTTCCAGCAGCGCATTCAGAGCATCTGCATTGAATTGGCTCATTATCCGTTGACCCTGGGTGTTGTTGATTGTGTTGTGTTGTGATCTGTGATCTGTGATCTGTGATCTGTGGGGGAAAGAATCAGGGTTGGCAGCGACTGGGTTTTACTCTTGATTGACCATCAATGCAATCCAATCCAATCCAATCCAATGCAATGCAATCCAATGCAATGCACAACGCCCTGCTTGTTCTACTTCCATCCTTCGCTCATTCATTCCTTTGTTCCTAGTTGCCAGTATTCAGCCGTTGATCTGCTTGCCCATATCGATTGCCATTTTGTCCTGCATCAACCATCAGATCTGCGATGGATAGCAAACAGCACAGACACAATCTTGTGTTGATCAAGCGAATGACACTCTGATTGAATAATAAGAATGAATCATGCTGCAAATGCAAGCGACCAACACCGAGCTCCGTCTGTATCGCTGAGTTGCTGATTCGAAGCGAGAATCGCAACGAGATTTCTGTCTGTTTCGCGACTTTGCAGAAAACTCTTTTCAAACTGACACTCGACCATCTGCAACTCAATCATCCATCGCTCTCTGCGGCGGCTGCACCCGCACTCAACCAGCACTCAACCAGCACTCATCTCTCTCTGTCTCTGTCTCTATCTCCTTCACAACTCGCTTTTGCATCGGTCTGTATGTGCATCTTGCCTTGCTCCAAATCCTCGCTTCGTTACTCGTTACTCGCCATTCGCTATTCGCACAACAACCGTCTGCTGCTCTGCGGCGCTCTGCCACTGTGACGCTATGCCGCATATGCAGCATCGGTATAGCTCTACTCTTGTACCAGATGCTGTCAGTCTTTCGCTGAATGCCAGCCAGCAGCCAGCCTCCAGACGCCGCTTTCCAACCCTTGTGGGTGTGGTTGTGGTTGTGGTGGTGATGGTTGTGAGGTTTTGAAGCGCGTGGATGTTTGTGTTCTGGCCCAAAAGTCCCCAGTCCAAAGCCATCGACTTCCAGCCATCTGGTTGGATGGTTGGATGGTTGGATTCCTAGAACAGCATGCTGACACACTGCTTGTTATCTAGAAACCATCACCATCACTCTTAATACCACTCTCTGTTTGCCGGCCATGAAATCCCAGCATCATCCTTCATCAACAGTAACATCGTCGGCATCATCGCCGTCTCCTCCATCCAAACTCGCAAACCAGCCAGCTCTCATCCAATTCAAACATCTCAAGTTTCTGGTCTTTGATGCACCCTCGGATCGCAACATTGAGCTGTACACCCGCGAGCTGCTCTCGCACCGCGTGACTGATGTTGTGAGGGTATGCGATCCGACTTACGACAAGTCGGTGTTTGAGGCTGCAGGAATCAAAGTTCATGTTAGTAGTCTATAATATGCTATACAGATCTGCAACTGGCACATCTTGGTCTCTGACTTGCCTTTTTTTGGCTGATCTGAATGTGCTGCGAATAGGACTGGCCTTTTCCTGATGGTGAAGCGCCTCCCAATGATATTGTGTCTAGCTGGCTTAATCTTGTCGGACAGCGGTTTGGATCACCGTCAAAAGAATCTGAGAAAGCCAATGCAGCAGGCGGCGCGAGCGATGGAATCTGTATTGGCGTACACTGCGTCGCTGGACTTGGACGGTCAGTTCACTCGACAGAATGCGACTTTGAACTTTTGATATTGGATATTGTCTGACAAGTAGTTTGCATGTATGGTTCAACAGAGCACCAGTTCTTGTTGCGATGGCGTTGATTGAGGCTGGAATGTCACCCCTCGATTCAGTGATCTTCATTCGCGAGCGACGGAGAGGCGCAATCAATGCGCGGCAGCTCAAGTATCTTGAGGCTTACAAGCGGCGAAGCAAGGACAAGTCATGCGTGATCCAATAGATGCTCTTGCACTTTTACTCTCAAGTTGTTGTCATTTCCAGTATTCACTGTCTGTCTGTCTGTCTGTCTGCCCCTGTGCTTCCATTTTGCTGCTCCTCGTCTCTCCACACCGCACCCCAGCCCCCGTTCCTATTGCCTCCAACTCTCTTCAAATGTCTCTGAAGATCTCTAAGCCTAGAGTCACACAGTATATTCTATCGTTTGTTTGATTGATCGTCTGAAGAAGAGAGTAGCAGCATCTATTCTACTTCTTCATCCTCCTCTTCTCATCTGCTGCTGCTGCTACTGCTACTGCTGCTCTGTGTCATGTGACAGCGTGATTCTTGTTTTGTGTGCTAGAGTATAGCAGCGAAGCCATCTATTTTGTATCTGCAATGAAGCCTCTCGCTCCACCAGACTTGATAGTGACCAACAGAATTCATACAAAACACAGCCTTTTCTGCAATGAAACAAAGAAAGAAGGAGGGAGCCGATCTGACAAGCAGGAGTGATTGTATACGCGTCAACATACAACCACACACACATAAAGAAAGTGCGATATCAGGGAAGGGGATCGGGGGGGGGGGGGGAATATAACAGCAAACAGATATAGATCAAGCTCAAGGCGTGCTTTTGCTACTGGATTTGCGCCTTTTGGTTGCCTGTTCGCGGTATTTCAAAAAAGATTGACGGAGCCCAGAGACGCTTCGTTCAAACTCGATTGGAACTTTGCGAGTGAAGGTGATTTGGCCAGGTGATTCGTTGAACATCATATTGAAAGGTTTGAGAGAGCGATTGCATTGGCCAGCAAATCTGATCAACAAGGCGGGACAGAAATGGCATTGCAAGTCAGAATACAATCGTAGTGCACAGATGCGATTTGAGTAAGATGGGAACAAGGAGGAGCCATTGTCATACTTTGCTGGATTCAAGAGACGGCGTCGAAACATGCCACTACCAAAGAAATACAGCAGAATGGAGGCTGTGCACAAGAACACTGTTGCTGACCAAGGAAACGGCTGTTTTGATGGGTGAGAGTCGTTCGCTGCATGGATATCTGGGTTCATGTTGTTGAGCTCATTGAGAGAAAAGTATCCAGCGACGCCGAGTATGAGCAATAGCACGAGTAGAAACACTGTGCGATGCAGCAGGTATCAGTCAACGGGCTGCGAGATGTGAAAGGGATCACATGCCAACGACAACGACAACGACAACTCACTCTTCCATCTGAAGGTTGCTCGATTGATGCGGACCATGTTGAGACGCATCCGCTCTTCAAACATGATCAGATCTGTATTTTAGTTGGCAGACAGCGTCTCAGAACCAGATGATTGTATTTAGGAAGCGGTTGTAAAGTAATATTGCGAGATACCACGATAAGTGCGTTCTGATGAGTTTGGCAGCTTCTTATTCTGTGTTGGCTGAATTGTTGATGGTGGAGCAAGACCCGCTTGCATGAGCGCATCGATGCTGCCAACTGGAGACTGCAGCATTGGCTTTGTTTCTTGCTTTGCTTGTGGCTGTGGCTGCGGCTGCGGTTGTGGCTGCGGCTGCGGCCCATGTCCAAGCTCAGAACTGTCGAAGCTTTCCATTTGGCTTGTTCGCTTCGTTGCTGTTTTCCTTGTTGCAGATCTCTCGCCATCTCCAAAACCACAAACAACAACTCTGTGAGTCCAAACCACCGACCGTGAGCCACTCACTCGGCAGCTCGGTGGCTCGCCCACTATGCCATGCGGTTCGCAGACAGATTGCAGTCTGCAGCTGCTCGAAACTCTGATTCTGCTCGACTGACTCTGCAGGCTGTATGACTCGGTGCATTACAGCACAGCATGGCTCTCCGCACGGCAGGCGTCTTCCTTGGCATCTCGGCCTTCACAGGCTCACACCTTGTTCTGTCGCACCCGCCTATCCGACAGGACCTGATCGACAAGCTTGGCAAGGACAGATTCAAGGGTCTCTATTCGCTCGTCGCCGTTAGCACCCTGCTTCCAACTGCCTTGTAAGAATCGCCGGCTCTGGCTATCTATGGCAGAGTTTCTGGCATTCACAGCAATGATTCTCGTATTAACATGATAGCGGTGTGTTCCCTGCCAATCATCCAGCTTCTATGCTCGATATGGCCGCGGTGCCGGCGTGCAGCTGTGGAAAGGCAACTCATGGTGGCAGCGTTCAGCTGGGTTCGGCTTCAAAGCTCTCGGCGCTCTCACATTTTCACAGGTAGATCTCCGAATTATCCTCCTTGATCCCATGCCATGCCATCCCATGCCATCCTATAGATTGATGCTATGCTCTATTGGCAATATATTGGTGCCATGCTGCCGCAATCTTGTCGATCGTGCGTGTGGCATACACGACAGATCTGAAGCTTATTGATTCATTTGCGACTCTTGTACTGCATAGGCTGTCATCGCACCCAACGCAATCATCCAGAATGCAAACCGTCCTGGAACTGCAGACAGCACCATCACTGAGGACGATGTCAAAGTTCAGGGCATCTACCGTGTCAGCCGCCATGCAACCTTCATGTCGTTTGCGCTTCTTGGTAAAGTAGATTATGCAGATTCAGACAACTGTTGCTGTCTGGGCTTGTTCTGACACACGGGACTACAATCAATGTATCTTGATAGGCGTTGGCAACCTGCTGACCCGCGGACATCTGTCTGGTCAGTCCTCGACGATATAGCTATATATGATACATGCTTTGCGGCTATCTATTAATCATAAGAATCTTGTCGGCCGTTTTTTGTAGATGTGATCTTCTGGGGCTCATTCCCGGTCTACTGGCTCGTTGGTAGCTCGCTGCAAGATGAGCGCCTAAAGCTCACATATCCAAAGTCCTTCTTTGAACAGACTTCTCTGTTGCCCGGTCAAGCCATCATCGAGGGCAAGCAGTCATGGAAGGAGGCAGTTTCGGAAATGTCTCCTCGTGCTGCTCTCCTCGCTCTCCTCGCTCCTATCTTCTTCCTTTAAAGAAAGACACGACAGACACGACCACAGTCTGGCATCCCACTGCATTTCATTCATGCGAGAATAAAAGCCATCTCGTTCTCCCAAGATATATCTTGATTTCATCGACTCTACCAATCTACCATTTCGATCATTCACAAGAACCCCTTACTCACCATTCACTCAAAAGCTCGCTGTGCCCTCATTTGAAGAAACTGCCAATCAAACATGCCAAAGCGGATCTCACAGCGTATCAGCAAATCGACCGAGACACCGAGTGTATGGGAGAGCGGTTTCAAAGTAAGCATCTTCTCCAACAAATGATCATGCTCCATCCATTTCACGCGTCGACCAGTATCCTGTCCATTCATTGGACAATATCAAGCTCTTTTTTCTTGTCGCTGCAATCGCACTTTTGATAATAAGCAAGCTGACAGTTTCTTGTCATCTGAACATCTATCATCGCGATACACGATCATGGTTATGGTCATGGTCATGGTCATGATAACGTGTATCAGAGCACGTTTGTATCGACAAACCAAGCCGATTTCACTGATAAATCAAAGGAAGTTGCTAGAAGACATCGCCATGGCATTGAGTTGCGCGATCATGTTTGGTTCCTTGGCTTCGAAGATGCTGATGTCCTATATCGTCGAAAACGGTGAGAAGGATTCACGTTTTGATTCATTGACTCGTTTTTACTTGCTATCCTGTTTCCATTCACCTGCATTCGCTGTTTGGAGAGAAGAGCACTCATTGGCTGCTCTTCCTACTTTGTTTTGGTTGGTTAAATCAGCTAATTGATGCTGCTGATGTATTGCAACGATGATCTAGATTCCTCGAGCCAACTTCCGTAAGCCAGCGAAAAGAGGTTGATAGGTATGTCAAACATCCACTGACGTTGACGACGCAAATGGTAGAAGCATAATAGCAGAAGAATGGGAAAGCAGATAAGACTGACAGCGGTCAATTACCTCTATTGTATGTACTATCAAGCACGCCAACGGCATCAACGCACACGATCGATTATACCGTGCCAGGCTTCAACATCAATGAGCAAAAGACGCCAGCACAAGAGGGTAAAATTGCAGGGCGACCCACACCCTCAGACCCAACCGGTTTCAAATACTCGTCAGAATCGCTTGCCAAGTTTACATCAGTCCCGCGAACACACACAAAGAAGCAGATTGGAATCCTGCTTTCTCCCAATGAGCAGTTTAAACGCGCGGGCATCCAGCGGTTCATGGACGATCTTGAGAATGAGAAGGAAGTGCGACCGAGAGGGTTTCATTCTGCAGAAGATCGCCGCATCGTCCATGAAAGAGTCAATGCGGGTCTCACGATTACTGTTGCTGGCAAGTAGCGCACAATGGCCCGCATGGTGGAATGAAGCAATCGATTGGATTTCATCTGCTTTTCTCTTTGAAATCTGCCGAAACGATGACTCTTGGTTCAATGGCGTCAAAAACTGCTCTTGTTTACGGCGGCTGCGGTGCTCTTGGACGCTCGATTGTCTCTCGCTTCCGCCAGGCAAACTGGGTATGTGTGGCTGCACTGATGGCTGTACATGCTTCGGCCATACTGTGCACCTCGCCCCGGGGGTTTCTCTTGAACCCAGCTGGACAACCCTGCCGCCATCCAAGCCAGAAACGGGTTGTCGATCAACCAACTGACCAACTGACTGACCGACTGGCCGACTGACCGACTGGCCGACGCCGATTCTGTGTGTAACAGCATGTGATCTCGCTTGACTTTAAGGAGAACGACGAGGCGCACCGCAACATTGTGCTGCAGCCATCGGGCCATGCACCACTGGCGACTGTTGGCGAGAAGATTGTTGAGGATGTTGGATCTGCGCTGCAGAACAACAAGCTTGATGCCATTCTGACTGTGGCGGGTGGCTGGGCCGGCGGCAATCTGGCCGACAAGGATCTGTTTGCCAACACTGATCTCGTCGTTGCTCAGAGCATCCACTCGTCGGTCATTGCCGCTCGCCTTGCTTCGCTCTACCTTCGCGAGTATGTGCTCCTTCTGTTGCCTCCCACGATGTGTGTCTGTCTGTCTGTCTGGGTCGTTTCTGTTGCTGATCTGCCATGTGGTCTCTGTTCATGGATCTACCAACTATGACACTGCTATTCCCAAATCGATTCCATGTGCCTTGAGCGGTAACACAGCGGAGGTCTTCTGACACTCACCGGTGCAAGCGCGGCCACTCACGGCACACCCGGTGGGTTACTGCGTTGCTCAAGATAGCTGCTGGCTCTCCATTCTCAAGCTCAACTAACTGTCTGCATTTGATCATTTGCTTTGACGATATCCCTCAATTCCATTTGTCCGGCAAACAGGAATGGTGAGATAGACTGCGCACTCTCAATATGATGGTTTCATATGGCTAACGATCATTGATGGCTGGTGTCGACCGTAGATCTCGTATGGTCTCTGCAAGGCTGCTGTGCACCAGCTTGTCAAGTCTGCTGCCGGACCCAACAGCGGACTGCCGGCCGGTGCCAAGGTCACTGCGTAAGTGCGGATGTAATGTCTGGCTATATCTTGGCACAGAGATCCTGACCTTTTCGATGCTTGCCATCTACCCGTATTCCAACTGAACAGCATCCTTCCGTAAGTCTGTTATTGCTCTTGTCGCCTATCACCCTTATACTTGCTCTGACTGACCACGCATGATCATGCATGCAGCATCACACTCGACACTCCCATGAATCGTAAGTTCATGGCAGATGCTGATATGTCAACCTGGACTCCCCTTGATGTGATTTCCGAGTAAGTCTGCTCAAGCGTATCCACCTCGGCCGAATAGCAACATAACCCCTGACACATAAATCTGGGACTGTGCATACTTGCGTATATAGCAAGTTTGTATCATGGGCCGAGAGCAAAGAGCATGTTGAAAGCGGCAGTCTGTTCCGCCTTGTTACGACTGACTACAAGACCGAGTTTATTCCAGTCATCTGAGACTGCCTGCCATCGGTGTCTACTCTGCGATTTGCAAGCAGTAAATGAAGGCCAAGCTATTGCTCAATCTGACAGCTGCTACTTGTTTGACTTTGGAAATGTCCAAGTGTCGCATCGGCTCAAGGTGTTTGCCACTTGGCCATGAGCCTTTACTTGCTTAAAAGCTTACCAAAGCAACGGATTTCAACGGCCAAGAATGATGGCCGCTCCTCGCGATGCATTCGACCGCTTGGGCATGCTTCCAGCAGAGCTGCAGAATCTAGTCTACGAGTATGCAGGAATGGCGACCGAGGTTCTCCATTTGCGATTCGAGCGGCCGCTAACACTCGAGGTTGTCCGACGAGCCATCGCTGATTCCTTTGATCTCGATCGCGAAGACTTGGTCGAGGCAGTTGCAGGCGGACGCCGACAGATATCACTGACGTGGGAACTGCTCTTTGTTCGAGGGCCCCGATCATTGGCAGCCGCACACCGCGTGGCCATGGACAGCTATGCTAGTCTACGCTATATGCGCGATGCTGTGACGCTGCGTATGCTGCACATCAAGGATGCCGTGGCGCTCGCTGTCGAAGCTTCTTCATCATTACCCAAAGCAGCAGATGGACGGCTGCGCAGGACTGCCAATAGACTGCTAGATCGTCTTATCGCGGATGTTGTGCCAAATACTACGAATGTGCCGACCGTGCGCAGCAGTGTTCTCGCCTGTGCAGCATCGCTCGGCCGTGTGGATGTGATTCATGCGCTTCTCAAGTCGATTGTATCTGTCGGAGAACTGCGATCTATGCCATCAAACACCATCATGCCGCTGTGCTATGCTGCTCGGTGCGGCCATTTGCATATTGTTCGTTCTCTGTTCACCGATCACAGCTTTACTGGCCCGAGCGCATCTCCATTCCTCAACGCTGCTTTCGAAGGCGTCCACCAAAACGTTGCTTGCTTCGTGCTTGAGAAATGCCCTGATCTAGTTCCCAGCCAAGGCTCCATTCACCAGGCTCTGAACGAAACCAACAT
>JH393057.1:12199-26908 GCA_000235945.1 Homolaphlyctis polyrhiza JEL 142
TCGCTTGCAGGACAAGAGTGGCATGGATGGATGGATGGATGGATGGTCATGCACGATCGCACAGTCGTATTGACAATCCACATGTACAGTTAAACGACGTTCAAGATATCGCATCAGTTTTGCTTGTCACTTCATTAGTAGTATATTGATATCCGATTACTCTTCAAATAGCTTGATAAACCATTATCAGATTTGATCGACACTGCTGTATTTAAGGAGTAATTATAAATCTAAGCATCATTCGGATTTGTTGGTGACTCCTCTCTGCTGGCCTTAATATGACCTTGAAGAAGCCTAGAGGCAGCTTGAGAGTACGTTGAAGTTTTTCTTGGTGAGTCGTCTGCTGTTGAAGCGGATTCAGACGCCATTGTGCCAGGTCTTGACAAGTGCTGAATAAAGCAATCGGCAGACGCCTGCACGCACATTCGAGCCGATAAAGCAAAAGCCCAGATGCACAGATCGCCAAGGAGGACTGTTGGATAGTAATCAGTTGGAGATGATATGTTTCCGTAGACTAGGAAGAATACAGAGACTGTAAAGAATACTGCAAACTCGAGTTTCTTGCGCATCGTAACATTTCCTTGTGTTGCATGGTCAAATATCATGTATCGAACAAGCAAAACTGGCTGTGCGAGTGTTTCGATGGCGATAATCGTGAGCCATGCATTTTGCGCGGTAACAATGCTACTCATGTAATCCGAGAGTGGTGGGAAAGCTGCTGCGGCGACCAAGATTTGTGCGACACTTGTGACTGTGATAAGGATTTGAATGCCCAACACGACGTTATCGGATACTATTCGAACACTTTTTACACATTGTTATTGTGACAACTTGGTTCTTGGTCTTTATCAGTTTTAAGCAGACTAACCCCCACCTTTGTGGCATAGATCGAAAGAGTGCTGATTGTGAGTAAGCATAGGCGAGAATAGTCGCGCCTTGGAGTAGATTAAAGATGCAGCGGGATATAGGAGCCAGCATTCCTGGAACAAATGCCAACATTGTATCCAGGACAACAACGAGGATGACAGCGGTCATGATACAGACCCAAGTAAGCTTTGTAAAGGACAGATCTGAATGATGTAGGTTGCCGATGAGACGGACAAGCAGAAGGCTGACAGAGACCACGATAGCTGCAGCAAGACACAGAGTTCCGATTTCGAGGGAGCCCCACTGCTGCATGATAGCGATTGATTCAGATGCGATAAAAACAGATAAGTTGGGATGAGAAGAGATGAGACGGGATGAGATGAGATCGAAAGTGAGTATATGACGTCACGAGCACGATCAGCGTTTGTTTCGCAGTTGCGACAAACAACGAACAAACAACTTCAAGTAACAGTGCAACTAGCAGTGCAAGGCCCACTGCACCTGGCGCCGCTCCGTCTTCCGCTGTATTGATGTTCTCGGGTAAACTACGCAGCCGCTCTACCCGTGACACGCAACATCCGCAGCTTCCACAGGCCTCGCAGCAGCAGCAGCAGCAGCAACAGCAACAGCAACAGCAACAGCAACAGCAACAGCAAGAAGCCTCATCGCAATCGCAATCGCAATCGCAATCGCCGTCGCTGCGAACTGGCGGCTCTGAACCCCCCGAAGTCTCTGTCGCTTCTGGTGAGTGTCAACTGTTTCGTGGTAGCTTCCTGTGTCTCTGCTGCTTGCTGGCTCTCTCTCTCTCTCTCTCTCTCTCTCGCTTGCTCTCTCGCTGTGTTTTGCTGGCTGTCACAATAAGCACATCAACTTGCATTGCCCTGGTCTGACACATCAACAACTGACTCAACATCCAACAATTAACATCCAACAATTACCCTGGCAAATGGTCTCGGCTGAATGCAACTTTGAAATCGATCCATGGCAGATACAGCTACAGCTACTACTCGCCGCAGCTCTCTCAGAAAACGCTCGCAATCATCGCTTCCATCCTCAGATCCGCTTCTGTCTGGTACCGCTGAGCCAGCAACCTCTGAGCGAAAACTCCGCCAGTCAAAGCTTCCGCGAATATCTCTATCCTTATCATCGCCACAACCAACCTCCGCTGTCTCGACCGTCAGCACTTCTAACTCAGAAGCAACCCCATCGTCTCAAGCTTCAAAGCAATCCACACCACTCACTGTGTAAGTTCCGCTGCTCTTCCCAAAACAACTTGCTGTGAGGTGTTCCAATTACAATCAGTCGGTTGCGTTGGCTCACCAAACAAATATAATCATGGTCTTGACAGAGCTTCAAGTCATACAAGATCGGCATCAAAGCAGTCATATCTCACAGACCTCTCAACAGAACACCCGTTCAAAAAACAAAAAGCTCGTGCATCGTCTAGTCTGCTCACGTCTTCAAAGTCGCTCCCAACGTCACTGAATCAGCCAAAGCGACTCCAATCCCCTGCGATGAGCAAAGAGAAACACAAATCGGCTCGCTCTAGAGGCACTCAGAAAGCAACTCACGTCTCTCGCGATCCACTATTCTCCGATGAGGATTTCGCCATGGAGTCATCCTCAAAAGATGCTGCATCTCGTAGCGACCCATATTCCATTCTAGATCAGTCTGACGAAATGCCGTCAGGAATAGTCACTAAAGCAACACGCAGATCGCGCAAGAAAGAAGTCAATGCAATCATCAGTGCTGCCAGTGCGAGTACAAGTGCAACTCCAAGTGCCGATACTGATTTAGCAGACTCTGCCAATCTGCTGACTTCAGCTCAACAAAAACGTACTCGGAACAAGGCTCGCTCGACATCTCAGTCAGCATCAACGCCTGCGATCGAAACACAGACTAGCACTAGCAAATCGATGGATACTGTTTCCAGTCCACGCCGTGAGGCTGGCAGCACCCATACAAATACGTGCGAAGACTCTAGCGACAGTTTATGCAAAGATTCACAAGACAGTCGCAAGCGTGATGATACGAAAAGTAATGATAGCGATAGAGTTGATGATGACAATCAGGGCGACGATGATGAAGAAGATGATGATGAAGACGACGAGACCAACCGTCTTGCAGATGCAATCATATCTGTGCGATCGAGTCGTCATCTTGCATCTTCCCATGACTCGCGGGCAAACTCTGACCGCCTTGCAGCCGATGCAAGTTCCGAGGCAGCGGCTAAAGCTGTGCACGGTAGTGGTCATCGAGGTGGATCAAACAACACGGCGAGATCACAGCTGGCTAATCGAGTCAAGGAATTTGTTGACTTGATCAAGCAAAAGAACAACCCAAATACCCGCTTGATTGCGCTTCAAGAACTTGCCGAGATTCTGAGCATGTCGACGGGTAAGATGCCATGTATACCGTACTTAATCTAGCAGTATTGCTTGAATGTGAGACAGTCACAATATCAATTACTGACCTTGGAACGACCTAATAGAGGACATGTTTTCAAGCAGCTCTCGCAACTCGTTCAACACATCAGATCTTGTCGCGACTCTAGTGGGCATATTCGATTCAGAGAAAGATGACACCAATGCTGCTGTGGCGACCTTTGCAATGGACGATTTCGGCATAGATGGCGACTTCGATCTGGGAAATGATTTCGCTGGTGCGCAAGCCCTTCCAGAGTTACTGCTGCTAAGCTGCAGATGTCTGTCGAACCTTATTGAAGCGAACCCTGCCTCGATTGCGTATATCGCTCAACATCGTGGTGTTGAGGCTCTCGTCAAGAAACTGGTTGAAATCGAGTTTATTGATATTGCAGAGCAGATCTTGGCCGTGTTGCAGAGAGTATCGGCAGAGTATCCCAAAGCAATCCTTCGAGCCAATGGGCTTGTTGCTGTCCTGCAGTATATTGATTTCTTTGGTATCCATGTTCAGAGAGCAGCCATGACAACTGCGGCCAACACGTGTCGTGCGCTTTCTGGATCCCACGGACATCGGTCAACAGGTTTGTATCTATGTGAATTATGGTTGAGAGTTGTTTGATGGATCTGTATCGATAGACTGACAATTACCACGATCGTGTACCAGAGGCAACTTCGTCCTCGCAGCCACAGTCTGATGCGGTTGAGAAGCAGACGGTTGACATGGTTCTTGGCGTTATTGACACCGTCACTCGTCTACTGGCGTCGTCTGATCCGAAGCTTGCTGAACAAACAGTGATTTGCGCACACCGCATCATCGAGTGGGCAGCCTCCAACTCTGCAGTGTTGAACACTGTTGTATCTTCACAACTAGTCGAGGGGCTTGTTGGGCTGCTGGCATCCATGACGGATCGACATGCAAATCAGACCAGTTCGATTGTCTTTTTGACTGTTGTTAGATCCCTCGTTCGTCTATGCCGCACATCGCCCAAGTTTACATCTGATCTTGTGACTCGTCTTGGCTTGTTGAGTATCGTGCGTGATATTCTCACTGACAATGTGGAAAAAAGAGGCAGTACGGCATCAGCTACACTGGTCCAGTCATCAGCCATGGTCGATGTCGATCCTATCGAGCGTCAAGACCAGCTTGCAGAGAAGATTTCTGCTGCGCTCATGAGTTCTATCGTCAACCGTCCTATCGAACATACGATTGAGATCTTGTCGATTCCAGCGAGTATTCTGCCTCAACTGCCTGCGGTAGAACCCTGGGCCATATCAGGAACTTTGACAAGTGCTCAATCATTGTCTACTTCACCAAGCAAGCCCAGCACAACGTCAGCATCTCTGTCGCCAGTTACGGCCATCGAGCCTGACCAAAATGTCACACGGGTCTTTATTCAAGTGCTTCTGCCACTATTGCTCGAAGTCTTTGGCGCGTCTGTAAATCTAACCATCCGTCGCAAAGTGGTCGAGTGCATAGCCAAGTGCTTGTGTGCATCGCAGGATTCGGAAACACTAGAAATCGATCTAGTCTCGAGCCGGTCGTTTGCAAAGTTTGTGTTTGATCTCTTGGGATCACATCGAGCTGCTTTTTCAGGCGCCAAAGGTCTGAATGGAACTGCCGGAGATCAGCTGGTGATTGCATCTGGAGAAACCGTTGGTGCTGCAAGACAACTCAAGTTTGTCCCTGCGTCTACGAGTGCTGGTGCTACTGGCGCGGCTGGCTCTGGATCAGCAGCCACCAATGTGCAGGTTATTGCTGGCCGTGATGCGCGAGAGGCATTGGTTCATTTGATTGCTGGTGTGCAGATTGTGACAGTTCTTGTTGACAAGTGTGGCCCAAAAGCGATATCGTGGCTCGTGCGCGCGGGTGTTCTTGCCGAGATCAAGAGCATCGATGAAACACTGCAAAAGATTGTTGCGCACATCTTTCCTGCTGGCGATGCGCGACCATCAATCACAGACGATGGTAGCAGCAGCACATTGACGGACACGTTGGCTACACCTCTCTCGGAAGATACTGCCAAGCCGTCAGAAGAAGTGATGAACCAGTTTTCGATTCTCCTGGGCAAGGTCTATGCCGCTGTAGTGCAAGCATCAAGCAACAACCCTACTAGCGCCATCTTTGGCGCCAATACCACTACAACTAATGCCGCATCATCATCGTCTGAGACATCAGATACTGGATCTTCCTCCTCGCAACCGCAATCGTCTTTGGTGACGGAGCTTACTTCACTGTTGGATGAGTTTGAAGAGTTTATCAGCACAAATGGAATACTAGGAGCAGACTCGGCGGCAGAACCGACAACTCCTGCATCGACGATCTTGCCAGTCATGTCTTCATCGAATGCTTCCGTCCTTGCTGCTATCAACCGACTTAATGGCATTCTGACTAGACTTTCAAGCACGCTTGGGCGAGACGCGCTCCGTGCAAGACTGCCGGCCTCCCGTCTGCTTGGAATGCGCATGCATGCACAAACAACTCCGCACTTACTTGTCATGATCAATGGCGATCGCGTTTCTGAAGTAGATGCCATTATGTGGATTGCTAAGCGAGCATCGGCTCTGCAATCGCTGCTTGAATCGTCACCTGCTACAAACATCATGTCCAACTCATCGCCCACTCTTATTGTTGATCAACTGACTGAGCTTTGCAGATCATCTAACCAGATGAGCGCTACAACCGCAACCCAGCAAACTGTTGAGCTACTGGCTGGATTTGCATCAGAGCTGATTGGATCACGCCAAGCGCAACTGTCTTACCATGCCCACTTTGATGAAGATGGCATGACAGCTTTTGAATTGTCTTCTAGTGGCGCTATTGATATGCTCCACAATTTCCTTACATCGACAGCAAGCCAGGATAACGATACTGATGACGATATGAGTGGATTCTCGACTCGGAAAGAGCGTTGGCCAATCTCACTCGCTTTACGGCATCTCTCATTTGCGCATGTCTTCATGGGTGGACCAGCACCACCCTCAGTTGCTATGGCAACCACAACAACATATTTTGTTCCTGGCGCATTCGCTAGACTTGTTAGCCGACTGCAGCAGAGCATTTCTAGCACTGAATCGCTAGCAATCGTATCGGCTGTATCAACGACATCATCCAATGCAGATTCTCTGTCAACATTCTTGGGATCGGCTGCACATGCCTCGGGTCTGCATACATCAGGGCTTTCGGCAGCAACGGCGACACTGACGAGATCGCTACGGATCAAAATCGTCGTTGATCAAGCCAATAATCGCGACGATGGTTCTGCTATTCCGTCGTCGTTGGATCAGCTGGTTGTCAGTGTGCATGCCATTGCACTCTTTGGATCTCTTGAAGCGTTTGTCCGCACAAGAATTGAGGGCACTAGCAGCGACACGTCTACGCCTAAACCTGCTACTTTATCTGCCTCTGCTTCTGGATCAACACCTGAATCTACATCCACAGACACAACTCAGCAACCGGTCGCTACCAGATCTCGTGGCTCAATGTCCTATGCTGCTGCTGCTGCAAAGCCTTCGAAACTGCGCCTTGAGTTTGTTGTTGATGGCAAACCGGTCTCTAATTCAACTCCTGTGATTGGGCCTGTTTATCGACTGCTTGAATCCAAACATCGCCGACTTGCTGCGCTCTCTACTGTGTCCTCGAAACCACCATTGGCAGCCATTGCCGCCAAGGTCGCCCATGATTTGTGGTCGCAGACACACGAAGTTGTCGTTCGCGTAGTCGGCACAACTCCATCAGTCACCGCTACTGCGAGCACTAAACACGCCAAACGAGCATCGACCTCACGATCGCGATCACGATCCAAACAGAACATTTCTATGCAAACATCTGCTTCACGCTTCGCACTTCTTCGAACACCGTCGATTCCAACGCTGTCGTCACCGAATCTGACACACAATACCTGCTGCGATTCCATTGATGGACACGTCATGAATTCGATGCTACTTTTGCGCGTTCTGCATTCATTCAATAATGGTATCCATCGCTTATTCCTATACCCAACAGATAACTCCACGATGGCGACAACAACAGCAGCAGCATCGGCAACCGTCACACACGCAACTCAACCCATGACTGCCATTAACAGTCATCGACTCACGCCAAAGGCATTCCTTAACCCAAAAATATCTGCACAAGTCATGCGACAAATGAGCGAGCCCTTGATTGTACTCGCTGGCGTACTTCCTGAATGGTGCACCGTGATTTCCCACGATTTCCGATTTTTGCTGAGTATGGAGGTGCGAGCAATGTATCTGAATGCAACGGCGTTTGGATTTGCACGATCGATTGGATGGTGGTATCGCACGCATGGTGCTGGCAAAGAGACCTTGGGTGGACGTGGCAGTATTGGTGGCAGCACGGCAAGCGGCAGTAGTAGTACTGGCGGTGTTGGCGGAACGATATTGGAAGGCATTCAAGGAGCAAGAATTGAGCGACAACGAGTTCGTGTTAAGCGTGCTGGGATTGTAGCGAGCATGGCAAATATCATGAGAGCTTACTTACAAACGATGCAGCTGATGCAAGTAACAAGTCAAACTAATGTATGCGAGGATGAAATTGCTAACGATCAGCAAGACATGGTTGTTGCGTCGTCGTCGTCGTCGTCTACATCGACCACTAGACGAAGATCTGCCGGGAATAAGGTGGCGTCGAGCACCGCTGTGTCGCCATTCCATCCAAACATGACACTGGAGATTGAATTTGAGGATGAAGTTGGTACGGGACTGGGACCAACGCTTGAATTCTTCTCTGCAGCATCAAAAGGTTTGCGACTCTGCCAAGGCATCACATGGCCCACCGGATCAAGCGCCAAGGATTTAAAAGCAGCAGCCGAAGCGATGATGCAGATATGGCGATCAGATAACGGCCGCGGCCAATTGTCTGGTGTGCTGGATCCTGCCAATGGACTGTATCCCTGCCCGATATCTAGCAATCTATCGCGAGCAGAGACTTCCAGGGTTGCTGATCTGTTTCGATGTCTGGGTGCGTTTGCTGGCAAGGCTTTGATGGACTCTCGTCTTCTTGATTTGCATTTCTCGCCCTTGTTTCTTGATCAAGTCATGGATGATACATTCTGTGTCGAGGGCACCAGCGAGCAGTACATGAATCTTGCTTGCATCAAGGTAAAATCAAACCCAAGCGGTTTGTTGCAACTCTCAAACTAGCTAGATTGTTGATTGTCGCCAGCTCTTGATGATAAGTATAGACTGACTAAAAGATTATATTACATTATATCGTGTTTGGGTGCGACTGTATACTATTATGCGACATTTGCGTTGAAGATGGTGGATCCAGGGCTGGCAAACTCGCTGGCATCCTTGTTCCAACTTGCAGACGCACACAACACCGATCTCAACGCACTAAACAACGAGATCGCCGACCTATGTCTTGAAACAACCCTGCCAGGATACCCCTCGATTCAACTGCAACCCGCCACAGAGTCTATTCAAACAATCACAACACAACAACAGCTCCGAGACTATTTATGGAATGTGATGGACATGACGATTGCCCAGGGTGTCCAACTTCAAATCAAGAGCTTCCGCCAAGGATTCTCTGCGATTTATGCTGATCGGTTTGAAAAGTTTCGATGCATGAGTGGTGCGGAAATCGCTACACTTATCGGTGGCGAGGGTGAAGAAGACTGGTCGATTTCAGGTGAGTGAATAGATCTACATATATAGATATAACAGAGAGAGTGTGAGAGAGTGAGTGAGAGAGAGAGAATAAGTAAGTGGCAGCCCATGAGACTGAATGATCTAAATGTGTTTCGAAAAACTCTCTCCCCTTCCCCTTCCCCCCGGGATAAAAATGGTTAGCCATTCGAGAGAGTATCAAGGCAGATCACGGCTACCACACAGACTCGCGAACCATTCAAGACTTGATTCAAATGATGTCGGCATTTACAATTGACCAACGTCGCCAGTTCCTACAGTTTGTCACTGGCTCGCCTAAACTGCCCATTGGTGGTTTCAAGGCTCTTTCTCCGCCTCTCACCGTGGTTCGGAAATCGGCTTCGATGTCGGTTGCTTCTGCTGCTTCTGCTACTATCACGCCTACACTCGATGCAGTCCAAACTCCTCTTGGTGCTGATATCCTGGGCACTAGCGCCGGCAGCCAGATCTCGTCTCCTCTGTCATCGTCGCTGCGTCGACAAAGCTTTGGCGAGGGCAGCACTTGTGCACATCTTACTGACATGTATCTTCCCTCTGTCATGACTTGTGTCAACTATCTCAAAGTGCCTGAATACTCTTCGGCTGTTGTTATGAAACGACAGTTTGAGATTGCGATGAGAGAGGGTCAGGAGTCATTCCATCTATCATGAATACTGACTCTCCCACATCCCCAATAATAAATAGGTTGATATGAATGAATCTGCTCTGTTTCTTGTTGGGTTCTTATACTTTCTTCAATTGCTGAGATACAAGCATCCAGAACCAACCAGATCAAATCCACCATTCTCCTTCCGTATAGAACTTGTTTGAAATCAGTCCTTCTTGGAGAGAGCAGGAGGGAAAGCAAGAAACATCTCAACATCATAGCTTCTCCTCCTTGATGATGGCAAGTCCCATGGCGACATAAGCAGCAAAAGTTTCCTGTCCACTGGGGATAATGAAGCGTTTTGGGAGCAAAAAGCCATAGTCGCCAGTATCTCTGAGTTCAACGGCAAAAGAGTAGACGAGTCCAAAAGTGTTGTAAGTGTGGTCGACGCTGGAGCCACTGGCTTGGTAGATGGTTTTGCAGATGGTGCCGACCGTGTAGGGTGTGTTGTGGACCGATTCGAGGGCTGTGGCGGCTGCTGTGGCTACACGCTTGAGCGCGGCATTGTGGACAGGGAGCGTGCATGTGTTACCGGGAGGGTACATCCAGAGCTGGGAGAAGGCGTGGAAGTCGATATAGGAGATCGGCTTTGTGCCAAGCGACTCGATGTAGGCAGACATCTGCGCCGGCTCTTGTTCAGAAAAGGGCTTTGGACCCATGTACGCGTCGCTGCAGGGATCCTTGGATGATCCACCCGTGCCCCAGGCATACGGCTGCAGCCAATGCACAGCAACAATGATGTGCAACAAAGACAGTTGCGCAAGTGTGTTTTGGATAGATGTATGCGTATAAATATGAGTAAACATGCCAGGGTCAGAACGACAAACCAGCAGTCAACTGACGTCCATGCAAAGTACAATCTCTTACCCAGTTGCGGTTGGGATCTGTTCCAATGCACGATGAGCCGGCATTGGGTCGACGAGTCTTTCTCCACATGCGGTCAGTCTTGTGCGTGTAAACGAATCCATCACTTGAAAGTATAAAAGCATCAGCCCAGTGATGATCCCCAGAGAAGTAGAACAAGAAAAGTAGCATATTCAAGTAGTGAGTCAAAGGATCCTTATAAAACAAAAGGCTGACAAGGAGAACGGAGCTGCGAATATGAGATGATTGATAAACTCACACATTCAAGACCGGAATGATGCTAAAGTCAAAAGTGTCCAGCAACTTGGTCACATCGTCATCACGGCCATACTTGTCAAGCAGCTCAGTAGTGATATAGCTAACGACAGCCGGTCCAATCCATTCACGCGCATGCATGCCGCCATGGAAGATCATTTCACGCTTGGTCGAGTTTGTTGGCGATGGAACGTGGATCTTGATTCCCTTGATGTCTCGCTTTTCGTATGACGATCCAATGGAGAAGGGAGTGACGATTGCAGGATACTTTGCAACGAGCGAGTCAAAGTAGGCGTGGTACTCTTCCAGCGTGTGGTAGTTGGAGAAGAACGACGGTGCACTGGACACTGGCACATTCTGTGGGATGGCAGCAAGGACGGCCTGCTGGTTGGCGCTGCTGCCGGGCTGCACGCGCTGCACGGGATCAGCGGGATCAGCGGGATCCGCAGACTCGTCCTGGATCATCTTGTCGAGATCGCTTGCGACAACATCCGCACGGACGCCAAGCTCGCCCAGCACCAGACTCAGCGGCTTGGCAGCAGCAGGCGGCACTCGCACGAGCACGGGAGTGTCTGCGGTGCCACGCTCGATGTGGCCCCAAGCATCGATGGTGCCGGCCTGCGATCGCAAGGGTCCAACAACAGATACAAAGGCCAAGGGTTTGTGTCAACGAACTCCGTTATGCATATATGCATGTCAGTGGGTGCCACCGAGCGAGTGCCACTAGTCACCTCTGCGAGCAGCTGCAGGGCTTGCTGGTGCACAGCCGTGGCTGGATATACTTTCCACAGCGCATGGTCGCGGTAACTGATGCGCTGCGCTGTTCCAGTGGCTGCAACAACGCTCGCAAGAAGCGACAACACAAAAGCCTTCATTTCGCCTGTTGCTGCTGATATGGGAAGAAAGCTTTTGCTGCTGATCCCCACAATCACAATCACAACCACTTGGATCTACCAGACAATCGAACCAGTTCATATTCCTGTGTTGTTCAATGCATCAAGCTTTATTACGATGCATAAAGCAAAATCCATAATGTGTGGGTTCAAGCATTCGCTGATCACCAGCCACCAGAGTCATCTTCAAATGTCGCCCATGGGTTATTGTTCAAAGCTGTGTTGGTCGACGAAGGCGGCACAGATGCCATGCTGGGATCAACTGCCAAACTGGCGGCAGTGGAAAGCGTTGAGACTGAGGGTACTTCAGACGAAGACGAGAATGCATACGATGTACCAAACGGCGATGCAAAGTCAGGATGCCCGGCTGCTGATGCCGCCAAAGTCAGCGGCTGTGATACCGGCGCGTTCTGTTTAAGCGAGACTGCTTTGAGTCGCATCTCCATCTGCGTGCTGAGTGGAACTTCTGAAAACTTGGCTGCGGTATTGTCAGCAGGTGGGATTATAGGAGCAACAGTCGCAGGCACAGGGGATCTACGAGGTGGGAGTGATGGCATCTGCCCATTCGTTGCTGCTGAAGCTGATGTTGCAGCAGTGGAGCCTGATGCTGCGACTGAACTTGGAGGAGGGAATGATGCAAACTCGTGCTGCTGGAACGATCCAAAATCGTCAGATTGACGTGGCTGCTTCGTCTGCGTCCCAGCTGCAAACAGCCCAGACTCAACAGCAGTAACAGTGGATGGTGACGGCGGCATGGCAGCGTGCGGCAGTTCATCGTTGGATCCGTCCATGATGTGGTTCCCTGATGCAGATATACGGCTTGTGCGACGCGTTTGGATAGTAGACAATGTCGATTCGCGTTGGCCAGATACCGGCGAGTCGCTTGCTGTTTCCGTTGCTCCTGACCCAGCTGGATATGATGCCGCAGCGCTACGTTTGCCCAAATGACACATATGCTCATTGAGTGCATTCCACCACTCGGAGCTATCTGCCATGTTCTTGCCCTTGAGTCGATGCTTTGAGTCACGACCAAACATACCGCCAGACTTTTCAACGAGCACAATCTCATCAGGATCCTTGTCACCAATGTTCAGTGGCACAAGCGAGCAGTCGGTCAAGTCCAGTGTGTACTCGGGCATGCCATCTGGCAGTACTTCAACAGTTCCTTCAGGTTGAGGAGCCATCAGATGAAGATATCCTGACGTCGAAAGCACTGCATACAACGGCCTGTAGGTCTTCTTGAAGACTCCCTCTTTGCGCTGCAGCTTGCCTTCTTTGATCGGCTTGACGGCATCATCATCGTGACCATCGTATGTGAGAGAGGTCGGACTAGCAAGCTTGCACTCGGCCTCGATGAAACGATCCATGTTCTCCGACTTGAAGATGGCCCAGTCTTTATCAGCCTGCATAATATCCAGCTGCTTGCTCATCTCGCGGACCTGTTCAAGCTGACGGGTATTGGATGACCCCATCCACTCATAGAACGATGATAGGCTGATACGAACGTTTTGTACAATCACTTTCTCAAACGCTGCAAAGCTGTCTTGTTGCTCAAGAAGCTTTTTGATATAATAATCCTGTCTCTGCACACAAGCTGCAATGTGTTTCCGCAAAACTATCAAACAGAGTCAACATCGGGTTACTAAAGGAGTGCTAGATGCATACACTGCACATTGCCGACAGTATTGCCGGCAGTATTGATGGCAGCATTTTCAACTCACAGACATCGGCAATATATGGATCACGCGGGACATCCTTTGTCATGTCAGGCAGCGAGGAGGCATCTCCTTTCCACTGCTGGCGTACAAGTGAGTGGCGCACATTGTTGGACAATCGCACATATGTCTCAAGGTCGCTTCGCAGATCACGGTCCAGTAGCGTCCACTCCTTATCAGCGTCTGTCGACTTCTTCTTGACTTCGGCATGCAGCTCACGCAGAATGGGTAACAACTGCGTGTCGATGCGTTCGGCAGTATTTAAACGATCGCGGGCAATCTTGGACTGGGCAGCAACGATGTCGGCAAGTAGCACCTGGACCAGGATCAGATAGAATGTCAGGTTAGCCGCTGTATGGGAACCAACGCTGGCTGCGAGTTGCTACATAGAGCCGAATGCGATAATAAGCAGGGCTGTGGCATACCTGGAACGATTCCTCAGGAAAGAACGTATCCTGTGAATCCGCACGATCTAGAACGAGCTCCTTTGAACAGCGGGTGCAGGCATCAGCAGCACGGCGCTCAGCTTCGGATACAATCTCAAAGAAGCGCACGAGCTTGGCGACAATGCGCTGCCAGCCGCCCATACGGCGCAGGAACCTCTAATGATCGTTTTTGGCAGAGACAGCAGTTGAGAGTCAGAGACAAGCGATTGTGACTGGGACTGGGACTAGGACTGGGACTATGGCAGCATGGACGAGCAACAGCGATATGGGAGACACAGGAGACAGAGGAGATGCGGGAGACACTCACGTCTGTCTGCGAGAGGGGAACGAGACCCAGCGACGGATTGTCGGCAAACGGCGCCGTTCCCTTGGCACTACTGAGCAGCCGCTCGGGACTGGATGAACGCTCGCTGCTGCTGAGTCTTGCAGGCACGCTGCCTGGTGGACGAACTGCTGCTGCTAATGTGTTGGTGTTGGTGTTTGTGTTGGTAGAGCCCAGAGGCAGCGCAGCATCGTCGCTGAAACGCACGCTCATTGCGAGTGGAGGAAAGTTGAATGAGAGATTCTTGCTGTTGCTGTTGTTGCTGTTGTTGTTGTGAAAGTGATGGAACGAGGAACTGACAATCGGGAAACTGAGCAGAATTCATTTTGGGGAATCGACAATCACTCGCACTGCGACCATCGAAACCATCGCGCATTCATTCCAATCTGCATCTCGCTGCTACTACCATCTGCTTGCTCATTAGTGCCTGCCTGCTCCTTACTCATGGGTCGCGAATAAGCACATACTCGGAACAACAGTCACTGTATATGTTGAGCTCTCGCAATGCAATGCGGTATCCCATGCGATCAAGCATCTTGTAGAACCCAATCGCCTTGCCGAGAAGCGTTTTCTGTGTCAGATCAATAGGAACTTGACCTGGCCAG
>JH393059.1:2040-12752 GCA_000235945.1 Homolaphlyctis polyrhiza JEL 142
TCCTGTGCGCCATAGTGTTCCTGATCCAGCAGACTGATCTGGAATGTGATTCGATTGGTTGATGCTGCTGCTGATGATGATCAGGTCCGATTGTCAAGTTCATGATGGAAAGTCTGGAGAAAGCGGGATGTCCATTCAAACCCGAGCACTTTCGATGCGTTCCGTGCGATGCATCTCGGGCAGGCGGCTTTGCACCAGCGCACGGCATTGTGCTCTGCGAGACGCAGCTGATGTCCAAGCAGCACACAGAAGACACGATGGCGCACGAACTGATCCACGCATACGACTTCTGCACCGTCAAGATCAACTGGAACCGGTGTCGCGATGTTGCGTGCTCGGAGATACGCGCAGCAGCTCTGTCTGGCGACTGTCGCTTCTCGCGCGAGTTGATGCGAGGCCATTTTGGAATAGTCAAGCATTTCCAAGACTGTGTGCGGCGACGCGCCGTGCTGAGTCTCAAGACGCTGCCCAAGTGCCAGGGCGATGGCGTCGCTGAAGACGCAGTGCGCTCGGTCTGGGACAGCTGCTTCAAGGACACGGCGCCGTTTGATGAGATCTACTAATGAAGTGGCTCCCCATACCGTATATCGTATATCCTATCTCAATTATCCGCATTTTCTGCTTGGATGCGTCGTTTGATCCATCAGGAATTGATGTCGCCAGATCGATCGCAGCAAGAGTTTCTGACTTTTCGCCAACCCAGAGTGCAATGATCTTATGGCTGCTCTCGTCGCTTGGTCTGCTGGCCGGACTCGCCTTTGTCACTTTGTGTCTTGGTGAGTCCAAGCTCACTCATCAATAAACCTGCGGTCTCATCTGCGTGCCTGCGCACCATGTTGCAAACCACTGGCCACTTGGAACGAGAGACCGTGCAGCCCATGATGCATGAACTCGGCAAACAAACAAAGCCAAACAAAGCCAAACAAAGCCAAACAAAGCCAAACATATGTATACAGCAACGACAGATATATTGGCTATCCACCAGCATCTATCGTTTGGGTCAGAGTATCCCCAGGCGCATCTAGTATACGAACCCTGCCACACAACTGTTCCAAATCAAAGGAGCGACATGACTGTCAACCGCCAAGAAACAGGCGGCTGCACAACGAATTGAACTCGCATGATAACGTCAGGCTGACTCAACATGCCTGCTGCTGCTGCCTGCCCAAACTACCACTTGTCAACAAACCCATACTATCAATAACCCCTGGACAGCCTGCGGTCTCTACTTCTTGGCAGAGTTTGTCGAGGAAAACACCGTCTTCACCAAAAAGATTATCAAATATGCCACCTGGGTAGATATCAGCCAGCCAGCCAGCCAGCCAGATTGCACGATTCACACTACAAGCAACATTTTGACTGACAAGTGGCTCATTTACTTGCACATCCACCGTTACTACTCGTCAACTGTTCCTCTCATCAATGCTATATATTGTTGATCTGTATGCAAACAGTTTTCGGTGATAATGCATGTGGCGATGTTTGCCGTTGAAAAGTTTCCCTTGTGGCGTATCCTGTTTTCGTTGGGATGCCACGCATGGTATAGCCAGATGCTTCCAAGCTTTCCTGCCATCCAAGCCACAAGCATTGTGTTTATTGTCAGCTGCAGTTGAGTGCAGAAAACTACTTGCTGAACTCTGGGTTTATATTGCTGTTTTTGCTTTGTTATCCAGAATCCACGATGAGTCTGTATCATCTTAGCCTTCCATTCTCTCGGGTTCAATGCTGACCTTTGAAACTCTGCTATTATTTAGTCTTGGTTCTGGCAGACCATTTTGTGTGGTTCTTCTATTTTGCTAAATTCAGATACTCCATGACGGAGATTGCAAGCTTTTTCGGCATTCTTGTTTGGATGGTGCCATTCATGTACTTTATTTCGCTAAGCGCAAACGATTATACGCTGCCGGCTTTTGGTAAGATGCAGATGCAGATGCAGATTGAGAGGCAGATGGAGAATGACGAGCTGTTGGCTGACGATTTCGTCTTCCGCTTATCATTTCATTGTATTGCAATCTGCCGGAATCTGCCTTGTGTGTATGTGTCGCAGAAACGCGACTGGATCGATCAAACTCATCTCAGTCAATCGGCCTCGGCTCATCATTCGACATCTCGGGCCGAGCATCCATATCATCCTCGTCATCATCATCCTTTTACGAAGCTCAACAATTACATCAGCAGCAACAGCAACAGCAGCAAAAGCCGCAGAGTCCTAAAAAGAAGACGGGCAATTTGATCAAGATGATTGCAAACTTTGTGTCGGCCAAGAAGGAAGAACTTATTCCCTCGACGTCGTCATCAAAGTATCTTTGAGCAGGAGGAGGGGTTACAAACACGGATATTTATATATAATCGACTTTCGCTTCTACCGTTTCCTCACGTCTCCTCATTCTTTACTTTTAGGGTTGAACCGTTTTTTACTAGCAAAAGAATTAAAAAAATGATGGTAGAGGGGAATGAATCAGCAAATGGAGCAACATGGGTAGAAAAGAGCAAGTATAATCGAAATGAGAAGAAGAAGAAGAGGAGGAGGCAAGTAGAGCAGAGGAAATTGGTAATGATGTTTGTGTTCAAATGGTTATATGGAAAGTGGCGGCGGCATGAGGATGCCAGCGATATCGTCGATAGGACCCAGCATATCAGAGAGTGGTTTGACCTGCTCTTCATGCCCAGTTGGAATCAAGACTGGCGAGACTAGGAACATGGATCCAATGTCGCTTTCGCGTCGCACGCTAAGATGGTGATTATGATGGTGATTAGGGTGATTGTGGTGGTGATTGTGGTGGCTGGTACTGAAGCGTCTTGCTGAGCTTGGGACAGATCTGAAACCCATGGTGTTGTTGGTGCTACCGCGACGATCAAACAGAGTTGCTTTGAGAGATGGCGATTTGACGTTTGGAGAAAGCTTGTTGGCGATGCTGCTGGCTGCTGCAAATCGCTGTCGCTCTTTGCGAGAGCGTCGTTGAGAAAGCCAAAAGGTGCTGATGGGGATTCGCTTTAGACGAGAGAGATCGAAGCCATGATCCTCGCTGCTGCTGTTATACGCATTGAGCTCGACTTCGAATTCGGAGCACGAAGTTGGATCATCCTCGGCTGGACTGTCCAAGCGGTCTGAATCAACAATATCGTCCAGGGTTATGACGATGGAAGGAGCAGGCGTCGAGGCAGCAGTTGTAGCAGTAGCAGTAGCAGCAGTTGGAGTTGCTTCAGAGTCGGACATGAACGAGTCCGAAAGTGGAGTTGCTGAGTGAGGGGAAGCAGAAGTCTGTGGCTGCGAAGACGGCTGCGGTTGTGTGTTGGTCTGGGACATGGCAGATGCCTGAGACTGCAGCGCAGTGATGATCTCCTCGAGCATCTTGGCGAATCCTGCAGTGCCCAGTGCCGGAGTAGAAGTAGTGGTTGGAGTTGCAGCTGCAGCTGGGCCAACAGAAGGGGTCGACTGTTCCTAGAGTGAAGCCAAGCAAAGCAAAGGGGTGTCAGGGATACGAAGATCTTAGCAGCGCAAGTACAGAAGTGGCGGATTACCTGCTCGTTGTCGTTGTCATGGTCATGGTCGTTGTTGGATCTAGATCTGGATCGTGATCTAGACCTGGATCTTGGTCTGGAATTGGATGTGGATGTGGGGTCTGTGTTGTTGTTGCTGTTGTTGCCGGCAGCGACCTGCGCGACCGCAGCTCTGATCTTGGACTGCAGCGACTCCATTTCACGCTTGCGCAGCTCAGAGAACGCAACCAGCGCAGATGGATTCGAGACAATCGCCGCTGCTGCCGCTGCTATTCCAGCCATGTTCAGATTCTTGTTCTTGAGGAGCGACGAAGCGAGTGCTGCGGTGATTGCCGCTGCTGCTGCGTTCTGCACGCTGGCTGTAGTGGTTGGTCCTGTGCTTGAGCCTTGAGCTTCTGATGTGCCGCTGGTCACGGCGCCAGGAATCATTGCTGCAACTTTGCCTTGTTGCAGGTTGGAGAGCGCCGAAGCTGCAATCGCAAGCCAGGCACCGGTGGCTGGTGCAGTTGCAGGTGCGGCATTCGACTGTGTTGATGCTGTCGATAGCTGCAGCGGAGTTGTCTGGGAAATAGATGCGCGCTTTCCATTGACACCCAACGTCGATGATGATTTTGCGGCTGCCAATGTGCCGCTAGCGCTGCTACTACTGCTGCTGTTGCTGCTAGCAGCGCTATTTTGACTTGCATTTAAACTGGATTTGCTCTTGCTCTTGCTGCCAGTTACAAGTGGCACACCGCCAAGAATGAACTGCGGACGGCCTGATTTGTCAATCTTGCCCGGCGAGATCTTTGTGCGAGGAGTAGGCGTCGTGGTTGTGGGGAGCGGAGGACGGGAAGAAAGCTTGGAAGCTGAGTTGTCTGCGACTTGAGTCGAAACTGGTCCATACTGCAGCGACGAATTGCGGCGTGCAAACAGATAGGGCTGGACGTCAGCCATGAGGGCAGAGTCGAGGTCAGAGAGCACCGCATAGCTGTCCGACAAGAGCGGATCACGTTGTGCGCGTGGTGTGGAGTCTGACGTGCGCAAAGTAGAGACCAAAGGTGTCGGAGCACCAGTTGTTGGAATCGAGGCAGATACGCGATTGACTGTCGGAGTTACAAAGTCATGGTGAGCACTTGGCATATCAATGTTGGAGAAGGGTGAGTATGCATTGCCAGGCGTTGCAAAAATGGACGAAGAGACATGAGACTGTGCGCTGCTTGCAGGAGAGAACAGATCAAAGGTGTGAAAGTCAGAGGGAAGGGTTGATGAGTTGGACGAGACACTCTTGACTTCAGGTGAAAAGAAGTCAACGTATTCGGGCTCTTTCTCGTCCTCATCTTCGTCTGATGAGACCCAGCCGTTCAGCAGGCGTTCCTGGAGAAGCTCCATGACAATCTCGTCTTCTTCAAGTCGGTCATCTTCGTCTTCATCGGATTCTTCATAGACCTCAAGGTCATCCGATGAAAGATACCCATCTTGCTCATCAATCACGCTGCCAGTCTGACTGTTGCTTTCAGAACCCACAGCCATGTCTTCAAGGTCGCCATCGTCATTCTCGTCTTGGTCCTCGTCTTCATCTTCAGTGACCACAACCTCCTCAAACTCTGCATCAGGCGATCCAGCGGCTGAATCCTTGTGATCAGCATCAGTCGGGCCAATGCTTCCAAAGAGATCAAGCAGGACATCGTCGACATCATCGGCAATGTCCATAATCATATCAGACGCACGCAGTTCAATGTTTCGTGGGAATGGCGGACTTTCAAGTGCTTTCGTCGGAAGTGTTTTCGCGCCGACTGACGAAGAAGGCTGAGTTGGCTTGCTGTCAAAGAAATCAACTACCGGCTCTTCATCGTTGAGAACATTACCGGAAAGAGTTGGCTTGGATGTGCGTGGTTTGTTCTTGGCCTGCTTTGAGCCCGAAGAGCGAGGTTTTGCAAACTTTTTGAAAGTACCAAGAGATGAAAGAGATGCAAGCTTTGCAGGAGTAGTAAACTCGTCGGTTTCGTAAACTTCGTCGTCGTCGTCCTCATCGCCATCGCTAGCAAACAAAGTTGCCTGAATAGTTTGCAGTGACTTGCCGCCGCTTGATGGATGGAAAGAAGGTGCCTTTGGTGGCAAGAATGAAGGAAGCGAAGCGGGTTGTTTGGATTGGCGTGTGGCAGGGGTAAAGGTACTTTCAGCAGTAGGGTTGCAAGTGCAGTCGCCATCGCACACTGGACATAGATCCATTTCGATGACATCGATTTCAGGTTCGATGGGCAGTGTAGGAATTGTTTTACCGCCGAATGAGTGACGACCTGCCGATTTCTTTGATGCTGGCGTGATGGACGCAGCAGAGTCGCGAGGCGCACGCTTCGGCGTCTTTTTCTTTGGCTTGCAGGCAATACAGATGAATCTGGGTTGCGCTAATGCTTTTGCTGTTACACAAGTGCCATGGAATCGCCCTAAGATGGTGCAAGGGGAGGGAGCAAAACAACAGTGGGAAAAGCACCGTCAGCAAACCAGATTGAAGGAGAGCATTGTGGCGATAAGACACTAGTGTCCGGGAACACGCAACGCGATATGGGGATGGATAAGAAAAAAGTAAATAAACAAGATGCGAAGATGCAACGCACCGAGGCAGGTGTAACAGATAACGACGCCGTCTTGGGGTTGGACTGGCAGTGAGCAGCCACCGCAGACAGCCTCTGGCGCGGGTTTAGTAACGCATGAGCGCTTTGCCGTGGCAGTGTCCATGGTGGACAGTGGAGCGGACGTAAGTGGTGCTGATGCAGGTGTTGTTGCTGTTGCTGGTGTTGTTGTTGTTGTTGTTATGGGATGGATAGGAACAGGAGTATTTTGGTTTGCGGCAAAGTGCGCCGAAGATTCAACTTTTCTCTTTTTGGCGGTTGGTGCTGGCATGTTGGAGAGCGAGACTGTGTGCATGGAACACAGCAGCGGATTAGCGGGGATGGCCAATTGAAGAAGACAGGTTTCACTCGGGTGGGATAGAGAGTGAAGAGCATTGAATGGCCCATGCCGCAACAACTGGGGCAAGGCGGAGAGGCAGAGGGTAACAAGAACCACAGAAAGGGCGTTTGGGGAAGGGGAAGCAGGCCGATATATCCATGGAGGGAAGAGAAAAACTGGAAACTGGAAACAGGAAACAGGAAACAGGAAACAAAAAGTTTGTTTGCTGCCGTTGCTTGTGCCGTTCACAGGCGGCGCTTGGCCAGCAGCCAGCAACCAGCAACCAGCGACCAGCGACTAGTGACTGGTGGGCAGCGGACAGCAGGGCAGCAGGGCAGCGAATTGGCGGATGCAGAGCAACAGCACGAGCACGCGTGGAACGCATGACGCATTGCCAGCAGACAAACAAACAATCCTTCCTTGGATTGATGGTTGCTCGCTTGCAAGACCAGCAGCAATCCAACACTACTCCTCACTGCCACGCTGCATGGCTGCATGGCTGCTACAGCCTGCTACAGCCTGCTATCGTGGCCAAGACAGCAATGCCGGGGAGCCACAGCCCAGCAAACAGACAGACTCACAGTCACAGACGCAGACGCACAAGCAGGGATAACACTCAACTCTGAAATCATGCAGCACAAGCGACTCCGAACACAAAAAAAGCTTGAAGGTGGCTGTATCAACAACGGGCGAGAACAGTGTGTGGGCTGGGCTGGGTGTTGGCGCTACTGCTGCTACTTGCTGCTGGAGCGAAAAGGGCTGTTGCTGCTCTGGTCGAGACGGGGGTGGTAAGCTGCTCTTGCTGCTGACGATGTTGCTTCTGGTCACCTTGGAGACGCCTGGAATAGAGGTCGCTCCAAAGGTGAGAGGTGTCCTTCGTTGTTGTTGTTGTTGTTGTTGTTGTTGTTGTTCAAAAAAATTTTGAAGTTTCAACTCTGTTCAAACTCGCTTGAAGCTATTTACGATTCTCGTCTTGCTACGGTATCAGACAGCCACGACTCGGATAGTGTGTGTATCGAGGCACAGAGATCGAGAGAGATATGGTCTATCAGGGGTTCAATCAATCACAAAGGAAGAACGAGAAAAGTATATTTATTCAGTTTCTGTTTTCAGGTCAGTTTCGTTGAGCGAAGCAAGTATGGAGCCTGCTCGGAAACCAGCCGATTGATATTGAAGATACTGCTGTTGTTGTTGTTGTTGTTGCTGTTGCTGTTGATATGCAAGATCAGTTGGACCATTCGGTAAACGCGTATCGTCTGGAAGAATCGCCGACGCCAGCATCAGCGAATTCTTCTCAAACCACCGCGACTCATGCTCGTCCAGTCCGTAATCATCGTAGAACCCATCCTGATCGGATTCACTGCTTTCACTGTCATGTAAGTGGATGACAGAGAGTTTGCGATGGCGCGAGAGACTATCTGAGTTGACTATGGATGCAACTGTGTGAGTGGATGATGATGGAATGGGTTTAGTTGCTGCTGTTGTGCTATTGCCAGTGTTGTCGTTGTTGTGGTTGTTGTTGCTGCTGCTGCTGCTGCTGCTCAAAGAAGTCGAGGGAGCCGCAGGAATGTCTTCGGTAAAACTATGGTCCAGATCAAGCACAGAGTACCATTTCGCCGATGCAAGTGACTCTGTCTCGGTCTCAGTCCCAGTCTCTCTCATGGTCTCGGTCTCAGCTTCGGTCGAATTGAGGTTTACTGAGAGTCCTGGCTGTGCTGAGAGTCGGCTAACGTGTCCTCGCGTGTGTGGACGCTGGATTCCAACCTGTTGCTGGCCAGATCGCGGTAATTGCACCGAGTCACGAGCGCGTCCGGTGAATAGCGATGCCGATCGTGCCTGCAAATGCCCCATCGGCGGCATCACGGGACGGCGTTGCATACCCTCAGCGATAGGTGGTCTTGCAAGCACTGCTTCTGCTGTAGATCCTGTGTGAGCTGCTACTGGCAATGCTGTTGCTGGTGTTGGTGTTACAGATGCTGATGCTGATGCGGACGCTACCGGCTCGGGTGAGACAGTTGTCTCGGCTGCTTGACGATGAGCTGCCTGATGACGATTGCCATCTTCCTCATCACCAACATTTTCGGCAGAATGCAGAGAAAGCGCTCTAAATGCCTGTGAGCTATCTGCTGTGCGTGGCGGGTTGGTTTGCAAGTCATCTCCGGCACTCAAAGCCTCGATAGACTGCATACCAATCTGAGATTCGCGTAGACTGTAGAGCGTTGTCAAATCAGTAGTGCGATCCTCAGAGCTGAATCGATGTCGATGACTCGTCTCAGATCCTGCCGAACTGTATTCAAAGAGGGTGCTTCCAGCACTATTGGATGCGCGGGATGAGGGAAGTGCATAGGACTGATTTGGCAACCGGTTCAGACGATTCATGCGATCAAGAACACGCTCAATCTCATCAAACGGCGATTCGTCGTCTGGATGCGCGAATCTCGATGGCTCGAATCGGTGCGTTGCTGTGGCAGCCTGTGTAGAATGGCCTGTTTGGTGCTGATTCTGCGCCAGAGAAGCTGTTGCAAGCTGACCTCTTTGAGGAGAAGTCTGAGTTGATTCAGGAGGAGAAGTCATGTGCATTGCGGATGTGGCATACTGGCCATCTCGAACCGGCATACTTTGCTGATCTTGCTCACGGCGGTCACTGGTTGATAGTGGCGGTGACATGGTTCGCGTCGTGAGCGCACGAGGATCTTGCAACTCGGATGATCGAGTTGGTGACAATGTGCGCGAGCTGGACGCGACAGGCGAAGAATACCCGAGCATATCAGATGATAGAAGCATTCGTGAGGATCTGTCTGACGGCTTTTCGTGCCGACCTGGATCATCTTGACCAGTTTTGTGCACAGTCATCTCGGAGCCCGCGAGAGTGGTTGCTTTTGCCGAGTCGCTTATCTGTGCAGCAGGTTTAGGGGTTGTTTTCTTGTTTGGGTTTCGTACATAGACCTGATCGTCTGATTTGCCCAAACGGTCCATACGACTGAGTAGTTGATCGAGCTCCTCAAAGTCTTGTGCAGACCTGACACGCGGCGTCGAGGTATCGTGACTGGATGATTTCACGATTATGGATGCAGAGCGAGTGAGCGAGCCTTTTGCTTGTTGATCAGAGCTGCGTGTTGCTGCACTACTGTCGGACGAGCCACGAGTACCAAACATGATTGGCCTCTTTGTTGCCATAGATAGAGCCGCTTGCATAAACTTGCCAAACTTGGCACGTGCTGGCGCCTGTGCTATAGTCTTGGTGGATGCTACGGGTTTGTCGTATACCTTGAGCGGATCATCTTCAGAGCTATTGAAGCTTGCGTTGTCGACAATTGCACTTCTAGCTCGCTGTCTACGCGACATTACTGCCTGCAAGTCAAGCTGCACGCGCTGGTCCAACAAGCTCGGCAACTGCACGGTATCCTGTGCAGAGTTATCAGCATTTGAACTATCAGAGGATGACGCCTGTGTTTTTTGTGAATGTGTTTTCTGATTCTGGCTCGCCAATGGGGTAATCTCATCGTCATCGCGCGCGGGATACAGCTTAAATGGCATATTTCGGTGTGGAATGGGCGAATTAGTTCCTTTGGAACTTCTGGTAGACTCTTCAGATTCCTCATCGATTGTCTCAAGTGGGAAACTCGGTTTACCCTGAGAATGAGTCGACACACTGTGTAATGGTTGAGCATCAAACACAGGATACGGTGCTGACTTTGCAGGGAGGTTGGCAAAGGAAACACTGTGATGATTTGAGTGATACTGTGGCTGCCTTGAATGGGTGTTGGCGCTTTGCGCTGCCTGCTTGGTTGATACAAAGTCCTTTGTTTGCCAAAGAGCCTCAGCTCGTTGGAGTGTACGTGCCAAAGTATCAATGTTGCTCTGCACATTGTCGAACATGGCCAAGTGCTCAGGCGTCAATGGTGTATCTGACTCTGCAAGCGATTTGAGTTGAGTGGCAAGTGATTTCATATGGCTCATGTCATATGCTGTCCGCACAATCGATCGACGTGCTTGCAGGCTTGCATATCTTTGATCGCTTCCCGCTTGTGTGTCACCATTGTGTCGAAGCTGGTCTTGAGTCTCGAGCTGCTGTAAACGCGTATCCATGTTCGAAAGCAAGGTCATGTAGCGTTGGCAGACATCGATGAGTTGCCGACATGCTTGGTGGTCGAGAGCAACAACAGGCATCGCTGATTTTGGAACGAATCTGCGCATTGGCAAGTTGGAAGGGTTCTGGCGCGGATATGGCCTCAAGGCACCTGATTGATAAGGGTGGCGCCGAGGCATCTGTTCACGAT
>JH393059.1:27714-43359 GCA_000235945.1 Homolaphlyctis polyrhiza JEL 142
GGTTTCTGGTCGCTGAGCAGAAGTATCTCGATGGTGAATCAGCTTCGTGTCATGCGCTTTTGCGAGCAGAACTCACGTCGGATTGGTTTTCGCGCGTAATGTGCTATCCTCATTGCTTCTTCCTGACACGGCTGCAGTTTGGCACGCCAACGGGTCGCGAAAAGTCTCTGAATGAGCCACATGTGCTTGCGTATCTGTGAGTCACGCGCTGCTTCTCTATGTATATTTATGGCAAAATAAGTAGGAACGATGCAACGTAAATAGGCTGATGCATATGAATCGCAAACTGTTTATCGGTATATCTTGCTATCGATGATACAACTACAATCGGCATGCTATTCGCCATGCATATTCATGTAAATCAGCGGCCCAAACATTGAAAAGTTTTGCGAGCAGTTTGGTCGATTGGGCACGATTCCCGGCTACAACTCGTGGAGTTTCTTCCCTTCTGCCAAGCAGCATATACCCTCTCCTCTACTCATACGTCCAGTTATCCCACTTTCAAGCCTTGCTTGTTCAAACGGAGCCAGCAGCAGCTCAAACGATAGCACCGGAGATCTAGGATCTGGCTCGCCAACGTTGATACAAAGTGCAGCAACAGGCACATCGGTAACGGGAAATCGATGCGCGTCTCTATCTCCAGAAGATGCCCTTCGCGCCATTGAGTATGACCAGAGTCATCACCAACAAAATCTGCAGCAGCAACAGTCAGAACTATCCCAACATTTTCTTTCGTCGAATTCGTCCATTCAGCATTTTGGCCATATCGAACCTATTCCACATCCATCGGGTCTTGCGATCCAGCATCCATCACAGCAGAATCGTCTTCAACCACAACTGCTACATCATCATCTACAACAGCAACAGCAGCAGCAGCAGCAACAACAACAACAACAACGCCAAATCTATGCACTTGATGATATTCAAATGCACGGTAGCATGCCGCCGTCACAATCCACAGCAACACACAACGTGTTTCCTCAATTCCCGCAGTTTGCCAACTTTGGTGTGGCTCCCGGTGTCGGCATTAGTACACAAAACACAGTAGATTTCCATGCTGCCGCATTGGCAAGTCATCAAATGATCCTAGCGGGCCGTCCGATGAATGCACGGGATATGCTGATCGCCGAACTCAGCGGACTGCATGGAATTCACGAATAAATGATCATCGGCTTTTCTTGATAGGGTTTACACCCAAAGATATGGCTCAGAATATGAACAGTGCAATAACGAGTGTTCCAATGCGCGAATCTTGTTTATTACGGTGCGTTGCTTTCTCAAGCCTGCTGCTTAAAAGACACCATGTGATAAAGTGTGAAATCGACGGCTTATGGATCCATCAGGCTTGGAAAGCCGGATAGGTGCGTAATCGCAGACGTTCAACTTCCTCTCGAAGAATCGCAATATCCTGAGCCTGAGACTTGGCCAGATCGATCAAGCGACGACGTGTGTAGATCTCACGAAGCGGGTCCTTTTGGCGCGCATCAGTCGCTCTCTTGACTGTTGATCCCAGTTCAACAAGAAGCCACAGAGTTAGCGTTTACAAAGAATATGAGAGGCAGCCATTGCCAAAAGGCTCCTCGCGATATCCTTACGCTTGACATCGTGGATACTTCGACGCTCCGATACAGCCACTTCTAGATCTCGCAGCTGATCCTCCATCGAATAGTTTTCTGCAGACTTTTCCTTGATCTTGCGTTCCAGATTCTGCACCATTTTCAGTTTTTCTTGAATCTTGTGGATATGCACCTTTTTTGATCGATCTTGTTGCGTCAGCATCCACATGCAGTTATCTAGCCAGACATAGAGATGCACACTTGCCGAATCTTACCTTTTGGCTATACTCTGCTCGCTTCTCGAGTGCAGCAATTTCAGAAGCTTGCTTGTGCTCATCGCCACTGCGTATGTATTCTTGCATCTGCTTTGTAACACGAAGTAGCTGGATGTCGCGTGTGCGGATCACTAAATCATCTGCTTGGAAATCAAACATCTTATTCTCCCTGTGTCAAAAACAACAACAACAACAACCATTTACAGATGTATATCTACAATGGTCAGTGATCTACTAATAACGGCTTATCATGATAGTATTTGTGCATTGACGGACAAAACTGACCATTCAAGCGCATGGATACCCTTGCGATAGTCTTTCATCTCCGTCAGCGCATCGACCTTGGTCTTACCAAGTGCGATAATAGAGTCATTCAACTTTTCAACAACATTGCGATGAATCAAGATTGCATCGCTGTAGTCTGTAACGACTGGCGCCTGCGGCACTTCGACCTTGCATTAACAATCGAACGGCAGTCAGTATCCATCATCGTTATTACATAGACTCTGCACAATAATCAGCATCCAATCAGCAAGTTCATCAAACCTGTCCCTGCTTTAGACTGAACAGACTTTCGAGATTGTAAGTGTTCTGAAACTTGTATTCAAGGAACTGGGAGAGTTCGTTGGTCATCTTTTCAGTCTCGAACCGAATACGATCGCTTTCCTCAAGCACGTTCTGCACAAGCGCCTGCATCTCGTTGAACTTTCGCCCAGTCGTAAACACATCCACTTCAGCCAAAATCTTCTTATCCCTCAAATCAACGAGTTTGAGCCACAAGTCATGTCCCAACCCATCAGGCAGATCCACATCCACATTCAAAGGTGGTGGACTGATCTCCATCAATCCCTGATCCTTCTCTGCAGCGGCAAAGGGATTCAACTCCTCTTCCTTTTGCTTGGCTTCGTCCTTTTCTGAAACACCCGCATCGCGTCGCTTAAACAGTCGCATCAGCGCATCGTAATAGAAATCGTAGCCGTGAAACTCTTTTTTGAACAGTCGCTCAATGTCTTTGTCGCGTTTTAGTGCGGATTCGTATTCCTCGCGGAATCGTTCCAACTCTTTCTTGATCTCGGGTATTTCGTTTGTGCAGACGATTTTCTCGTTTTTGAGTTGCTCAAGACTCTGCAGGATTTTGCCTTCCTGCAAAAATATATACATGGATATCGTCTGCTCGTCAGCTAAAATGGATTGTGTGTGTGTTGCTGGAGAGTTGTGGTTGCAATTGGTCTTTCCAGTGGATTGCATTACCTTGGGCTCATCTTCCTCGCTTGTGATTGCTGCTTGTGCCAGCTTGATGATTCGAAGCTCATACTGGTTGATGGCCTGGTCAGTCGCCAGCTTCTTTCGTGAAAACTCGCGAAGCTGTGCATCAAACGCGTCGCACATTTCTGCAATGAGCCCCTGCAACTTGCGAAGCTCTGTTTCCAATGCCTTGCGATATTTCTCTTGCTCTTCCTAACCGCACCCGTTGCATCAGAACTGTCAGAATCATTGATTACTAGCAACGCAATCATATCGATAGACTTTGTCGGGGAACAGCGTGTTGAGAGAAAGCACAGTGCACTAGCTGATATAAGACTCACCTTGAAGATTGCCATCTTTTTCTCAAATTCCTTGAGAAGCTTGCGTTCTTCATCCGACATTTCCTCTTTGGGTTTGTTCATCCATTCTGGCTTCACCAGCTCAACTTTTTCGTCTTGCTCCGTGCTATCGGCAGAATCAAGGGAAAATGCTTGATCAGTGACTCGTGTCATTTGGGACAGCCGAATTCCAAATCGATTTTAAGACTATAGCTTGGCGATTTTTACCGGTCTTCCAATCTACCACCCATCATGGTCATCAGAGCGCGTTGGCGAGAATTGTCTTCGGCCTGCTGTCTCTGTCGCTCTTCCTCCTGGTGTCGCTTCTCTTCCAATCGCTTGCGTTCCTCAGCTGTCATAAACTATATCAATAAAGCATACAGTATGCCACACAATGATATGATCAGTGCTTCCTGCAACATGCAAATCCAATGGCTGCAACAACGCATATATACATCTGAGGCGTTTCAGACAACCTTTTCGACTTTGACCTCTGAATCCTGGACCTCAATAATCCGTGATGGAACCTCATCGTTATCCAGCTCGGGATGGTAGATGGTCTCTTGCAGCTTAAACAACAAGATTGTTCGAGTCAGAATATATGTATCCCACACGTGTAATTACATCCAATAAGACGCCAATCAAGATCATTTTGTTGTTCTGGTTGTGGGTTGTGTTTGACGGAAAAATGTGACAGACTCTATACCTGTAGTTGCGAAAGGATCACTGCAATACGATCGTTTTTCTCTTCAATCTTTGTGATTTCTTCTTGCTTGGTCTTGATCGTCTCGTCAAACTTTTGGTTAAACTCGTTCTATTGTCGCCATACCCAGTGTGTGTGTGTGTGTGTTTTACAAATAGCAGATATACCATATAAAGATATTTTACAAAGAACCTCGGATGAGTGCTCTGGCTTGCAGCCTACTTGGATCAGAGAGTAGCAAATCAGTCGATTGGGTGGTTCCTTACTTTGATATCCAGAATGTATTCGCCAAGCAATGTGCTTTGAATCCTGCGTCGCTCGTTTGTTGTCAGTTCAAAGGGATCGTAAAGCAGTGAAGAGTTTCTGTTGTTGTTGACTACAATCCCGGCTTTGCTTTCAGCATCCTGATCTGTATGTTGTTCTTCTGCAACGGTGTCTTCATGAACAGACTTTTTCTATTGTTTTTCAAGGAGATGGATGGTTGCCAATGTGATATACAAGCATGTTTATATTGTCAGTCAAAAACGCTTGTCTTGATGTGGTTTTTGGCAAACAGATCAACATAATGGGACTGATACCAACTTTTGTGGCAGCGTGGACAGCGATTTGCACACGACGCAATCGCTTGATCTTTTCAATCCATTGCATCTCTTCTTTAGATCGCTTGCGAATCGGATAGTTTGGAACTTCAATCAATCGGTTTGTTGTTGTTTCTTTGTTGAACGACTTGACCGATTGACCCACAACCTCCATAGAGTCCCAGCACTCTTTCTATACAGCCCAATAAACAAAGTCAATCTACTGATCAGATCAAACCAAAATCACTTGTTGGTTATCAACACTGACAGTCAAACTTACCTTGATGCGATTGCGTATCACTTGTTTCTTGAGATTGCCTTCCTCGATTTCCTTGCGGATCGATTTGATCTTGGCATCGGCTTCGCTGATCAGTCGGTCGCGTTCTTCGAAATCTACAATAAATTCTTCTCGGTCAATCTGTTCAATCTGTGGCACTGTTGTGTTCTTTTCCATGGCACGCACTAGCTTCTCTGATATCGTGCGGATCTTTGCCTCAAGCTGCGATCGATATGCCTGTCGATATCCACAGTTTGTATATACATCCACCCAACCCCACAATCCACAACCCACAATACCCGCCAGCAGTCACATGCATGTTTTGGATCAGTATTGTTTGGCCAACATGCTACCATTTGCGTGCATTCAAGTGTTTTATAACTCTATGCAGTGCAGCAACTCACATCCTTCTCGCTGGCAGTTTGTGACTCTGGCAAACGCGTCTTCTCAATCAGTTCAAGAACACTGTCTTCGGCTGAATCATCAGCAATATCGGCAACTTGAGCCTTATTCACAATCTCATTGACATTGACTGTTACAGCTTGTGCAGTCTCACGTCGCTCATCGGCAAGGGTTTCCGCATTCTCTGCGGCTTCCAGTGCAACTCTTCGTCCTCCAGCACTGTACTTCCAATCCCATCTACGAAACAGTCCATCTCCACCAATCGTCAGGATGGCACGACAGTCTCGACTAAAGACAGCATCCCGTACGCCGCCTTGATACGGATCATGCGCATAGACTTTGATACTTCGTTCTGGTTCAAGCAGTGATCTGATGGTAATGTATCCATCTGGTGCCCATGTCAGCAGCCACTCCCTTGTGTTTGACGGTGAAAGATATGCAGGTGAGAGTTGATGGTCCAGGTACTGATCAACGCAGAGTCATTGTCTTGTGTGTCAGTGTTGTTTGTATCGCCGCATAGATTCCTTTTAAATCACCCCCGTCCCCTTCCACCTATAATGAACAAACAGTCAAATCAGGTTGAACATATGAGACTCAAACCTCGGATGTTGCAGGACCCAGCGATATCCTCTCAGATGTTGTTGAAGGATTTGATGGAGCCGTCATCGCCTTGAGTTTGCGATCTCTGGATAGCACATAGAATGTCTCGCGTCCGGCTGACAGATGGCTAGCAGTTACACCATGATTGGTAGGATCAGTCAATGGCGCCTTGAAGCACGACTAGATCCATATCACAAACTCTTTTTTGTTGTTGTGGCAGGATTACCTCGGAAGCACTGCGATTGAATTAATGATGTCATCAGTGCGGTATGTGATTTGCTGGGCATCGGTTGTCAATTCACATGTTAGACAGCTTTCGACAATCGTTGCTAAGATGCTATGCAGCATCGCTATTGGCTGATTGTGTATTGATACCTGATACTGAGACTTTGCAATGCGTAGTCCGTCATCGCCCGATCCGCTTAGATTCTGTCCATGTGGAAACTCGAATCGATAGATGAGCGTGCATTCGGGCATTTCTTCATACGACAGTGCATACAGGCGTAGAATCTACATGCAATGTATTTGTGCCAACAAAAAACAAACAGGCATCACATAAACAGCGCACCGCACCCCCCAATAGATTGTGAGTTTATCTGTGCGGAACAATCTGCATACAAGACTCAATACTTACCGGTTCCTTGTCTTCGATTTCCTCAAAGTGCCAAACAGCATCCATGAGTTTGCCGGGAATCAGGAGATACCCAATCACTTTGAATGTCTGTATCACGTCGTAGAGAAACACATATCCATCCTCGCTTGCTGACAGCATGTATTTCCCACCGCTTTCAAAGCTAACCTGGTTGCCCCCGAACCAATAGATTTTACATATATCCATTCAGTATTCTGTGCCACCTTGAATCTCTGACATCTGCCACTATGCAGATTATTGATACGATCGCATAGAGTGATAACCACTCTGTACCTTTTTGACTGGGCCCTTGTGGGTCTTGCTTCTCAGCACGAGACGTGGAACAGGATTCTGAGACCAATCTGTGTCGTAGATGCGAACATGTCCAGTTTTCGAGCCAACGCCTAAAAGAAACGACACGGGACTGATTGCCAAGCAAGATGGCGTCGACGCTGTTGCAAATCTCCTGATCAACGCATGCTTGTCTATATCCCAAAACTGCATCAGCCCATTGCGACTCATTGTAACACATTTGCTAGCCAAGGCATACGCAGCAGTTCCGATAATATCATGTGTATCGTCGCTGACGGCCAAGGTGTTGCGCTCCTTGATCAGATTTAGCACATAGATTCGAGTGTTTGTCGACAGCACAAGCACTTGTTTGAAGTCTGGCGATATGATGAGACCGGCGATTGGGACTCCCTTTGTTGCATTGATAGCACCAACAAGCGTGCCGTGATTCGATATCATGCGAACAATGCCATCCTGCAGACAATGCATCGCAGCGATACAAGCGAGAGATCAGTATGAAACATCCTAGCATCTGGCGCCTGGCTCAGTCACCAGATGGCGCAAAGCATAATCTGTCAATACCTGACCACCCAGAATATATCCGTGAGCGTTGATCGCAACACATTTGTAACTGCCCGTGGGTCCATACATGTCATTGGCAAGATCAACAAGCTTCGGCTCAAGCGAAACCACATCGCGCTTTGACGAAAACAAGATCTCGCATGCACCCGTGTCGGGATCAAAGTGATAGACTTCGTCGCCAGACTCGCTGCTACACACTGCTTTGTGGGTCGAATCCCAAACATGCTGGTAGGGTTGGATCTTTTGTTGTTCGAGCTCCTCGGTACCTGGACGAGACTCGTGTCGAAGCGTTGCTAGGATGTTTGAAGTTGGTGTCTCGGACTCGACTATGGGTTGTTTCGGCAGCTCTGCACCGACCCTGTCATTTGCAGATAGAGTGATGTAATTCAATCAGCACAATAATGATGCAATAGCATTTGTTAAATTCAAGGATACAATATGCCGCTGGATAGACCAAGCGAGGCAAAGCAAGGCAGCAAGGATTCGTATCTCTCTCTCTCTTTCTCTCTTTCTATCTCACGTTGGAATCAGCGTAAACTTTTTGAATCCAATCTTCAGCCTCCAGAATTTGATGATGCCTTGCTTGCCAGATGTACAAACTCTTTTGGCATCCAGTGGATCAAACGAAATGAATGCAGCTGGCGATCCGTTCGGGCTGCTTGCAATCAGTTTTTGTGAATGCCAGTCCCATATTGTGATTTGGAATGATGGCAAATCGCCCAACGCTGCAAGATACTGTCCATCGGCTGAAAAGCAAAGTGACAGGATTTTCAAGTCCTTGGTGGCTGTACACGTAGAGGATTCAAGCCATCTATGTTAGTCATCGAGTGGAATCATTTAAACTCCTCCACCCATTCCTGGGTCGATGTGGGTATATGTATCCAAAAGTACCTTCAACAGTGCCGATGGGAGTCGTGATAGTTGCTGCGCCTTGTGTCCATTTGACCAGCTTGACGACTGACGAGCCCAATTCAACATAGGCGACAATACTATCGCGAGCATAAACAGCAAACGCGGCAATCTGCGCATCCGCAACAACAACCTTGGTATGTGCTTCAAAATTAAACTGGCCAACCAGATGCTGGCCCAGCATGGCGTCCCTAGGTACAACCAGGTCGCCATTCTTTGCAACTTCGATATCGACGATTTCGGGCACTGTTCTATCTATTGGAGTAAAGTATGCCGTGTCGATACAGTTGATGCAGTTTCCTGACACGTAACATATCTGATTGGGTTTGACAAAGACGGGCTGGCATACATCCGTATGCCCGCGAGATTTCCTGGATAACAAGACAGTATCAGTCGTTTTGTATCCTAGTCTATTGTCGTTGCTGTTGTCCTGCTTTCTTGGATAGGAGCATCTAGATGTCCTTACCCAAGCTCAACTTCGCCAAAGAGACCCATTCTGATTGATCAAAGTTGGTAAAATCAAGAATGAGATGAGAACAAACGAGAATCTACGTTGAAAGAGAAAAGAGCTGGCAGTTTTAGAAGAAGAAGAAGGGGAGGCGGGGACAAGATTAGTTTATTTGGTAGAGTCTGATTGATTCGTTGACCAGCTGCGGTGTAGCCTGTACCATGGTTTGCTACACCACGATTTGTATTCTTAATTGATGGATCCCTGTGGAAAGCATCTGCGGATCGTGGTATCGACATCAAACTCAAGCACAGTGCTCTCTGTTCCTATTGTTCAAAGCCAGTTTGGACAGAGTCGCACATACATGTATCAGCCACTATTGAAGCAGATTTATGTAGCCAATATGCTGGCTTACCAACAAACACGCTTTTGCTATCTGGTGTGAAGCACAGACCAGATATGTGTTGGTCTGTACCAAGTGGAGCAACACAGATTGACTGTCGCGTATCAAATGTCCGTGCATCGACGACATTGAAGTAGGATACGTGCTGACACCAAGCAAAACGTTGTTAGCATGACCAAGGCAAAGCCGCTACAAAAGTAAGTGTGCAATAGTTACCTCGCTGTACAATAGCAGATCAATTGATCCAGAAGGAGAAAACTTGACACATCTGCAGGCACCCTTGACTTGTGGGTTCTATCCATCGCAGTATATCAAACGTCAGCCCTGAATACATCTATACATCAAGATTGACAGCGACATAATAGAGCAGTTGAGTAACTCACAACATCGCGTCGAGCTTGTTTTGCTGTGAGCTGAGTAAGCTTTTGCGTACTTCGAATATCCCAGATGGACACCACGCCATCTTGGCTCGCAACAGCAAATCTCTCGGACGATTGATTCCATGCACAGGAAAATCCAGCATCGTGCGACGCTGTCAGGGTAGCAACACGTTCATACCCGCCAGTGGGTGTGATGTTGAACATGAATACTTCGGGTGTGTCGCCAACAGCAAGCAGTTTGCGACCATCAGGGCTCACTGAGGCATAGTTGACAGCAGTGGGAAGGGCGATACTTGTGACATGATGCATGTCAGGAAGCGAATATACTTTGATAGTTTGGTCATTGTTGCAAATCAATAGACGTATGGATCCGCCGTGGTTTGAGATGCACATTGCATTGTTGATTGATCCGCCGACTGTTGTTTGCGCGGTCCTGTTTTGGTTGTTCGATTTGGATGCTGTCAGCCCAATCAACAGTCGAGTCAAGCAATGATATGAAGCGGGAAAGGATATCTGTACCATGACGATGAAAGCTGATTGACAACCAGCTGTGACCGCTGACCGCCGGCTGCCAGGAATCCACAACCTGTGGTCATGGATGTTGGAGAAAACGGCAGATCTCTCATTGCGAATGTCACCTGCACATACAGCAAGTCAATTCCAGATGATACCAAACAAATCAATACAACAGGCTCCTTCCTCCTCCAAAGAATACGTGGTATATTGGATCGATTGCTCCAGGTCACACCTCTTTGGTATGAGTATTCATACTCTGGACAGAGTTTTGGTTGACGAAGAAGACTTCTCGGCGGCCGATGGGGCATGCTACCAGATCACGAAGCTGCCTGTGTTATTGGTTGTTGGTTGTCGGAAATCGAGTTGAATGTAGAGTGATGTGAGTACAACAATACAGATGAGTATACCAAAACAAACAAACAGAGCGCCGCTGCTTTCAACGGCAAAGACCAATGCATGCGATGAGACCGGATCAAGTATCTCAAGAACAAACAGCTAAAATGAGCCATAAATCACCCACCAGTGCTGGATAGTTGTTCGCTGTGGATACTTGTTTGGTGGCAATCTGAGAAACTCTGCATCTTCTCTGACCACAGTCACACGTGCGTAAGCATTAGAAGCACATTAGTCAAGTTTGTAATGGTGTTATAGTCGTATTGGAAGGGAAGCAGCTCGATCGAGGGGTTGGGTTGACCCTCAATGAGACTGCATGCTTCCAAAGAGGTTGCAAGGAAGCCAAAATACAATGGTGCGAGAAACATGGCATGCGATTCCATAAATAGGGATTTTTGCCAAGATGAACACAACTGACTTTTGGAATACGGTCATTATCTTGTTGTTGTGCTATTGTTGTTTTGGACTGGCTTTGTTGCAATTACTACTATTAATACTACTATAGCTGCTGCTATTGCTGTTGTTGTTGTTGCTATTAGGTCTGGAGACTCGTCTGTATGCATGCATGTTTTAATTGAGAGGCTCGTGTCAATTGAATAGAAGTTGCATTCCAGTTTACGTCTGAGACTCGAAGTCACAATGACCCACGATATATAAGCTTTCACGACAAACAGTTCAAATTCAACACCAAATCGATGCTATTTTGAAGTCGCCGCTCTCAGGAACTTTGATTTTGGTTTTCCACCCAAATCTGTCCTATCATCATCATCATCATCAGTAGCAAGATCGATCTCATCCGCATCGTTGTCGCTGTTGTGTCTGGTCTCACAGTTTTGATACGACCGTCCCGTGCAGCTGTAAACACCTGATAATGGACGCTGATCGAGAAGAGAAACTGCGGCTTGCCCGCCAGAAGGTGAATCGATTGTGGTTCCTGCGAACAAGAAGGCAGACCGAAGGTGGTCGCTTGAGCTGCTGATCCGAGGCTGACGAGAACGATATGGGTTGTTGGCTGTTGGCTGTTGGCTGTTGGCTGCTTGTATGCACGATGCACGATGCACGATGCACTGCAGCTGCACAAGTTCCAGAAGAAGAAGGGCGAGACCAACTCGCGAAGCGGCTCTGAGGTGCGTGAGACCGATGTGTGGGATGTGTGGGACGTGGGAGACGTGGGAGACAAGCGTGCGGCCCAACTGATCCATCAATTAACCACAACCCAATCAACTGCGCCAGCTGGACATCAACGAGACTCGCAGCAGCGCGCCAGCCCCTGCTGCATCTGTCGCTGCTCCGCCAATCACTGCTGCATCCACTTCCAGTACCATTGCCGATCCAGCTGCTGCCAGCGCAACCCAAAGCACTTTACCCACAGGCGAATCGTCTGCTCCACCGATACTTGCTTCTTTCATGCCTCAGTACCAGTACCAGCAGGAGCAGCAGCAGCAGGAGCAGCAGAGTCTGCCTCCATATCAGCAGAGCGACCCATCTGCGCCACCGACCTTCAACGCTATGCTCAACTTTGTGGCGCCATCGCCGTCTGCATCCTCAAAGCCATCGCGGAGCAGATATGCACAGGCTCCTATTGCTGGCTTTGGTACGCCATCGACCTTTACCGCCGCAGTGCCCCCTCAGATGGCGGATCAGAGCAATCGCCTTGCTGCAGCAGATCCAGTCCCATCAAGTCGTGCTGCACTTCCACCTCCCCCAACGTCACTGCCATTTGCTGCTACTACTGCTGTGCTCCATCAGCAGCATCAGCATCAGCAACAGCAATACTATCTCCAACAAGAAGTATATCTGCAGCATAACCAGCAGACATCTCCAACCATAACAAAGCCACCGCTGATCTCAAAGTCTCCATCGCCGGCCCGAGCGCCATCTCCGTCTCCTTTTTCAACGCGAGGAAACTTTGTGTCACTGCCTCCACAACAGCAGCCGATTCCTGCCTTTTCTGCCCAGCTTGCTCAGCCAGACCCCTTCCACGGCATTGGCGACGACTCCGAAGTACTGGTGCGTCCATTCCGCCCTGCATCAACAGGGCAGCAAGCCACTTCGAGATCCTCGAGCCCCATTCCATTTGCTACAACAGGTGAGTTTGCTGTCCGAACGATCACTTTCATTTCTATAGCTTCATCGCATGCTAACCAAATAGCTCGTTGACTATATACTGTCTATAGCAGGCTCTGCAGATCCCTTTACACTTCTAAGCGGCTCTCAGCCAGCTTCATCACAGTCGCCTCCGAGAAACGTCAATGGCCTACAGGCATCGCAGACAGCCTCACCTGTTTTGAAAAACGCATACACTCCCACCCTTGCACATTACACGATTGCTTCGCAGACAGCAGTAGCCGATCAGCCTATTGCTGAAAGCCTCCACGACCGCGAACACCGCGAGCTTGAGCAGCGTGCTGCTGCTGCTCAACGCGATTCCGCACTCAAAGCCGAGGAAGTCGAGCATCTAAAGTTTGCTCTAGATCGCATGACCCAGGAAAACGCAGGGTTCGCCCAAATCCAGCAAGTTAATGTCGAGCGTCTAGAGAATATTATCAGCGATTCTGAATCGCGCATTTACAAGCTGCTTGCGCGTGAAAGAGAGCTCGAGTCTGTTATCGAAAAACAGACGCTAGAGATTGCTCAGCTGCGCAATGCCCAGGCTGCACATACTGCCGGCTCTTCTATTGCTACAAACCATCTCTCCGAACAAATGCACCTTCTCGAGTCGCGTCGAACTGAACAAGCACATTTCATTGAACAAGAAAAGCAAAAGCTTGAAAAGGATCGCCAAGAGCACGAACGTTTGGTTGAAAAGCAGATGCAGGAATTGATGGCCAACGGCGAGTATCTTGTGCAGCAGCTTGCAGACGTTCAGACACAGAAACAGCAGCTCACCGAACAAGAAACCATGATTGCATCCATGGTTGAAGAGTATCGCCAGAAGCTCAGCGACGCAGACAAGTCTGTATTTGATCGCATCGAAGAGGCCGAAAAATACGCAGCGGAGATCAAGCGCCATGCCGAACTTCTTGTTACTCAGGCAGAGGAAACCAATGCGCGCATCATCAAAGATCAACAAGCACTCGACAAAGCCACAGTTGATCATACGGCCGCTGTTGCTCTTTTGGCAGCTGAGCGCGAAGCTTTTGAAACCCAAAGGGCTGCTCTTGCAAAAGAGATCTCAAACATAGAGTCGATCAAGGATCAGCTTCTGCGTGATCGGCAGGCATTAGACGCTGAAATCGAGGCTTTTCGCCAGCAGAATCATGCTGCTGCTAATCTTACCGACCGCGAGCAGCAGATCGCTCGCCAAACTGCTGAATTCGAACAACTTCGGAGCGCAATCGATCTTGAGCAGCAACTGTTGAAAGACCGCGCCGCAACAGTCCAGAAGCAATCCGATGATTATCGCGTCCGATTCGCCGTGCTTGAAAAGGAAGAAGCTGCCATTCGTGAGCTGCATCAAAGTCTCGCACAGAGTCGCGAGGATATTGAACGACAGCGCCAGAGTCTCGAACAAGCACAGGCGCAGCACAACAACTCCATGTCGCAGCTGGCTGAGCGCGAACACCATGTTGCCTCTGAGCTCGAAAACATACACAAGCTTCGTCAAGAGCTCGAGCTTCGCGAGCAGTCGTTTGCAGCGGAAGCAAAAGCCCTGCGCGAAGCAGCTCGTCACGAGAAAGAGCACCTTGAGGCTGAAAAGCATCGCTTAAATTCACTCGAGACATCACTTCATTCCAGTATCGAGCACAGCCATGGCGCTCAACTTTCTGAACTGCGCGCTCAACTCGAGGCAGAGCGCTTCCAGCTAGAAAGTGAGCGAAAGCTGTTTTTCTCAGAGCAGCAGCGCTTGCAATCTGACTTGGCCAAGTTACAGTCCGAGCAGCAGCGTCTCAAGTATGAACAGCAGCAACTCCAAGCTGAGAAGCAGAAGCTTTCAACAGAAAGTCACAAGATCCAGTTGGAGCTTGAGCAACTTCGCCAGAAACAGCAGCACGCTGCAACCACTGAGGTGGATGGTCTAAAGTCGATTGAGACTGATCGTGCTTTGCTCTCTGTCGAACGCTCCAGGCTTTTAGCTCGTGAAGATCAGCTTAAGCAGCAATATGAGGAACTCGAACAGAATCTCAAAAAGACAGAGTCGTCGCTAAAGCAACGAGAATCGAAGCTCGCCGATGATCGCAAAGCGTTTGAGGCAGAGCGTTCTGCATTTTTGAGCTCCCAGTCACGTCGCAACGCTTCTCCCAGTCAAATGGCGCCAACGTCCCCATCTGTGCAAGCGGTCGAGCGTCTGACTGCGCAACTCGAAGAAGAGCGCGCTGCATGTGCCAAAAGAGAGGCTGCTGCTCGCCAAGTTATCCAAGACTACGAATCCAAGTCCTTGCGTCTCAAGCAAGATTTTGAAAAGCTAAGCGAGGAAACGGCCAAATTTACCCAGTTTCGCGCACAGCTCGAGGCTGAAGCTGTCACGATTCGCGAAGAGCGAGCTCGCCTTGCTACGCAATCAGATGCCAACAGTAGCAGCCTACCCAAGCGTGGCAGCCTTTCTCCGTCCCGCGCATCGACAGGACCGTATTTGCCAGCACGCGATCTCGATAGAGCTCGCCGTGCTAGCATAGCTGATCTTGATCCACAAACAATTGCACGCCGCCTGGCCGAAAGCGAAGAGATGAACAAGCAGCTTCAGGCAACAATTTTGCAACTAACAGGCTCGATGGCGCTTGACTCGCGTGCCTATGATCCTCGAATGCGCCGTTTCTCAACTTCAACAGTCGCATCGTCGCACGTTGACGATCGCGTGACTTATCTGGAGGAAAAAGTCAACAGTTTTATGGAGACTCAAGAAGACGTGCGATCGCTCGTGCTGCGCAATCTGCAAGAGATGGACTTACTTCGCAAATCATTAACGCCTGGACTTGTCCTCGAACATCCATCAAGCAACCAGCAGCCGAGCCTTGTGTCACCGTACCGACAAAATGGATCTGACAGTCGCCAGAGCATTCGTTCAAACGACTACCGCAATGGCGAAGGTCAAACTGCAGACATGATGAGCGCTCTCGCAGAACTCACCAAGTAAGTGGGAACAATGTATCTGCCCCTTCTTCCTCCCCCCGAATTCAT
>JH393060.1:0-18525 GCA_000235945.1 Homolaphlyctis polyrhiza JEL 142
CCTGGTCGCTCAAACTCTGTTTTCCTAAATACTCTTGAGAGTCTTCTGCTGACTCGACTTGAACTGAATAGCGTCAGTAGCTCGCTCTTGGCAGCGGCCGGGTTGCAGTATACATTTGCTAGGATCCAAGCGTTCTGTCAAATTGTATCGTTGGTCAGCTTTGAGTGCCTGTTTGTTATATCATCCATGCCTTTGCAGATTCAGCGCATTTCTTACCCTGTAGATTGGTTTGTGGTGCCATTTTTTCTTATCCATCGTCTTTATGACGCTGATAATCGCTGACAGATGCTGGAATACTCCAGACTCATCAGTCAAAGCTCGAATATGTGAGGCTAGACCCACAGAAATCAAATCATCAAACTGTCTTCTATCCACGAGAGGTAACATGGAGGGAAGTCTCAGTAGCACGTCCTGAGCCTTTTCAGTGCTAATCTGTCCTCTATGTAGTGCCACAACAAGAGTATCAACCATTGCAATTATAGGCTCCAGAATTTTATCAGTATCTTTCGTGGCTGTTTCGCGTGTTGCAAGCGTAACTGACAGCTCGAGCTCCGCAATAGCCTATATCGTTGCACTCTAGATTAGCAGGGAGAAGCTAGAGCACACAAAGCATGCCATCGCTTACGTTACCTCATTTATGCGTCCAAGCTTGCGCAGAATCTTGGCTGTAAAGAAGTGTGCCTCCCATCCGTCTGTGGCATTTTGTCGACTTGCTCGCTGACAATACAGCGCAACAGCAAACACGTGTGCCCTCTGAACAGGAGCGACGCTAGACTCGATGGCGCGAGTAAATTGATCGTTGCGTTTTTGAGAATCAAGCGATCTTGCAAGCCATAGTTCTTTTATCGTGTATATGTCAGCATTGAGCGCAATACCCTCCATCGGCTTTGATGCAATTGAATAGGCGACACTGCTCATGCTCTTCCAAAGCAACTGCGTCATTTCGGCAGAGACGGCTTGCGGTCTATTTTTCATGATGCCTGGCGAACGCAGCAGCTTGATGGCACGTACAAAACAATTGAATGCTCTCTGTTGATCAACATTGCACCAAGTTAGTTTGATCAAGATAAAATGTCCAGCGTTATAGCACCAGCATCTAATAGACCACTCACACGCTGGTGTCCTGCGATGTTTGGTCTGCTCTGAACAATCTTTAATGCGCTCCAGTTGAGAAGCTCATTGGCAATAGCCAAGTGGCTGCATCCAAGTAGAATCCATCCATTCACATCTGTTGGTACTACCGTGAGATGTTTCTAAACCATAAATACTGAGTGAGTTCCCATGTTTTTGGGAGTTTGCGTTTTCACCAGAAGCCAAGTTTACCACAAACTGAACAACCGCAATCTCAAACTCATCGCAAGCCTCCTGCCCTTTTAATGAGCTTGCCCATCTTGAGTTGCATTGTGCCCATACAATGGCGCCATGGATGAAGAAAAGAAGTCGGTGCGGCGCTGCGCGAATAGCAACATGGCTTTTGGGTTATCCCTGGTCTGGAGCCTTAACAAGAAGTGATTGACGCGACTACTTACATGACATTATCGACTCATCGCAAACAGCCAGCGTGCCAAAAGGTTGCTGTACTGACGGATCAAGTATGCCAGGATCAATCGCACTCTCAGTGTATGAAGCCAGTAGCCTTCTGTTGTGCCTCACATGTGCTGCTCTTTTGAATCAGTAAACGGCGGCTGTTGTTTAACAGTATTATCAAGCCTGCGACAAAGCATTGCACCTACAGTTTTGTGCTGTGATATCTCCAAGCACTTTGTAGATCTTCTCAAAGCAATCTCGAATATCAAAAGTCACAGAACGATAGTTACAGCTCAGGACTGCTTCGAGGATATATGGCGAGACCAACTCAAACACTTGCGTCGCTGCGGTTTTTTCGAATGGTAGCTGTTCACACTCGTGTTCATAAAGTACTTCTCGGTCAAGCTTGATCACAAAGCCATACATGCATGCAAAGCATTGATTGACATGCGTGTAGGTGAATTCATAGTCCATCGACGACAGGTATTCCATCATATATCTCAGAAACGCAGCTTACAGAAATCCATTCAAAGTCAGCATTGCAGCAGTCTGATCGCGTTATAAAACAAAGGCGTTCCTTGGCAATCAGGTTTACCATTGTCACTGCCACACAGAAAGATCTCTCCAAGTTGCTCATGAACCCATCCCATGATCGACACTAGACGCTTTTGCGGCGAAGCTTCTGATACACTGGAGCTGTTGCAGTCATCGTCGTTGGTAACGCGCTGTTCTAGCACACCGGTCTTCATATTCTCAGAGCCCAGCTCATATTGAGCAACGGACACAAACAAGATCCATCCCCATACTATAAATCTGCTGGCCATCTTGCGTCCCTCACTCGCAGGCTTTCGTTGGCCAAGCCCATATTCTCCATCCGAGACAGCAGTCATGATTTCCCAGACAAGGCGTGCAAGAAATATCGCAAGCGGATAGATATCTCCTTGCGCCTGTTTAACAACACTTTCGACTTTAAAAATGCAGATTTAAACGCGTCAGTTGAAAGTTGTACCTCAGTATTGTCAAGCAATCATCAACTTGCATTACCGTCATGTTTGACAAGTTTGGCGAGACGTGTAGTGGTTTCGAGCATCTTGAAACATAGATCATTCGGCAGGTATCGTTAGCTAGCGAACGATTTGATCACTGGGTTACAAGCACCATCAAGCTTTGTGCTTGCACCTTTTCGATAAACTGATCCACATCCGCATATAAAGAAATCTGTACTATGTACTCTCTCAGAATAATTACGAGCAAAGGAATGTTGCTTGCATCATGTATGCTATCGTGCGACTATTTAACAGTGTCAGATGTCGTACATTTTAGTTGATGATAAGCAAGCAATGGCTATCATACCTGCATGAGCATATCTAGCAGCTCCAATCGTTTGCGAGACATTCGGGCTTGTGAAAGAAGTGATTTGGCAGAGTTGATTGCCGGTGTCGCAGAAACAGTCTCGCCAGCAGTGGTTGAAAGTAGGACAGGTGAGAGCTGATCAATTACTTGACTATACATCTTTGCATTAAACAGTTGCTGGACTCGCTCAAACAGTTTTCGAGCCGCAAGCTCATCAAGGAAAGCCTGGATTTTATCTGGTGAAATAGCGTTGAAAGAGCTTGTAGTTCCGAAAACAAGCAGTAACAAAGCGTATCAAGGTGTTTAGTTCAGGAGATGGCAACTATTTTCAATTTGATAAACATACCTGTTCGGAAGTGTTACTGTGGTCATCGCTGGCTGGTTCCTCTTTGAGCTGTTATCGCCATTCTCCTCGTCGACACAGATCAGTGCGAGGCATGCGAGGGCGTAGTCCTCTGTATCTGGACGGCCTAGCATGTTGGCGTACTGTGAAAACATCCATTGAACACTAGAGTGGTATTACATAGTTAATGATACATATGCTCGACGGCTACTAGAGCAACATCTGAAGCAGAGTATTACCGGATCTCAATTTCTGTTTTGCTCGATTGATGCAAGGAGTTTGAGCGTATTTCACCAACTAGGCGAGAGAGAATACCAAACGGCGAGTGATCCACAAGCACATTTTCCGCCAGCTCGTCGCTTGCAGAGCGTTGCTTCGAATGAGATCTGTGCTCGAGCTCGGCTTCGTCAAAGATTAGCTCAGCAAGCCCCAGCGAGAGCTCGAGCTGAGCAGATCTGCATGCCTCTTTGTCGTTGCTTTGGCCGCTCCCAAGTGATGGAAGTGCACTGTTTATCTGAGCATACCCAGCCAAGAGTCTAATGATACTTCGACCAAGCGAGTTCGGCCATGGGGCCGCAGTAACTTTTGGTAGACCAATCGAACGGTTGCCCATGATTGCTGCAACGATAATCTCAAAGACCAAATCATTAAGTGTCAACTGAGGCGCAATCTGTTTCACGAATCGTTCAACTAGAACAGGATCTGCGAAAGCGCCTGTCGGCTTTGATGGCTTGCTTGCGGCTGTTGTAGGTCTAGGGACCGCCGACTGTGACTGATCTACTTTGGTAGTACTAGATATCCGCGTCAGTCACGATCAGTAGAAATACATTGCCAAGATAGACAAACCTTTTCCGACGCTTTGAGGCATTTCCAAAGTACTGAACTGTTTTCTGTTTAAGTTCAACTAGCAGCGGTACAGATTGCATTCGAAGCCAGCTATCAATAGAGCCTATATTGTCAAACAGTAGGCAGTCTGGCAAAAACTGATTAAGGGCACGAGTATCAACAGCACCAAGCCCTTTTCGGTTGCTGCTATCATCTAGACCTTTTCCTCGCCTGCCGAACCATTCAAAGTATCATTGTCAGACCAAGTTCAAAAGCATTTTAACGACAGGTTTTCTTACCGTGGACGTTTACGGGACTGTTCTTCATCCTCATCCTCGTCTTCGGGCTGCTCATCCGAGTCGGTAACCATTGAGTCCTGTAATGGTACTCTTGAAGGCGTGTTCTCGTCGCTGCAAACCTGCACATCTTCAAACTCAAAAGTCCAGAGCTGGGTAAGAGATTCCGAGAGCACGGCACGTGCCGCAAGCACTGTTTTGGAATCCTCATCAAAGCTGATGGATCTGGATATATGTTTTTGGTTAGAATGAATCCGTTTCTTGAAATCAGCACATACACTTACTTCAGCGCCATTTCAAGAATCTTTGAGATTTCCTCCACAAAGTCCTGCCATAGCATGCCTCGGCGGACTTTGTACGAGTTTTTCCGGCGGCATTCTATCACATAGACATATCAGAGAGTATATTCACAATGCAGCACAAGTATTTCTGCGCTATTAAAAACCATCATGCTTACCAAACGAGTGAGGCGTCGCTCCCCTTTTCAAGACCCTTGATAGCTCTGAAAGGCAGCGATCATTGGTTTTACGTGCCTCTGGCGCGATTGTCGGTCTAGAAACACATACAGTTCTGTCAGGTTCAGTATAATGAATAGATTCGCAATACAGGACACATACTGCTCAATCGCTGCGAGATGGGCTATCATTTGTACTGCAAAGCTGTTTGTCGGATCGATTTGCAGAATATCACCAAGTACCGCCTTACACTCGGCAATCTCTGCCATGTCGAACAGAATCTATAACTCGAGTCGGCAATCAATGCTTGGCAACGATACACAAGGGACTTTCTGTTCAACCATCTAAATACCTGAGACAAGGTTTTAAGAGCAGCTAGCTTCGCCTGCACAGTCGTTGCTAGGTCAATGCATTGCTTCAGACAGATGAATGCCAGGTCGGCGTTGCCTCGACGGCAGCACACTTCCGCGAGAACACGATGGCATTCGATATCTGACGAATCGACTTGAATAGCCTTATATAGAAACGAAGCAGCTTCTTGTTCTGCTTCAGTGCTACCAGTGCTACCAGTGCTACCAGTGCCTTTATATTTACTGATCAGTAGCAACCCAAGATTCTTGTTCGCAGCAAACTGTAGGGCGTGTGTTGGAGATCCCTGAACATCATGCACTGGCGGCAGTCGCTCTTGCAGAAGTGGATGCGCAACAAGCTGTCGATACAGATCCTCTGCACCAGCCAGATCACCCTGGCGCTGGAGCCGCAGCGCCTGCATATACTGTGTCAGACCAGCCTCTAGCTGCATTTCTCTCGAGCCACTGTACACAGCACTGTCATGGTTCTCTCTCTCGACGAGGTTGCTGTCCTTGGTCTGTGTAACAGCGCTGCTGCTGTTGCTGGTGTTCTCGTCGCTATCGTCGTCATCGCTTTCGCTGCGACTGCCTGCTTTGGACCCTCTAGATTTGCGGTTGAAACTGTTCAATGTAGCAAACTACAGTTGCATCGATAGGGATTAGTCCTGATCCCAAGCTCCGCATCCGCTTAGTTGCGACCATCCACACTGTCGCGGGTCTCAAGCTGGCTGCGCTGGGCAATTCAAGCTGACCATTTTGATGTGATGATTTCGCGGCAAAATCCCAAGTTTGCTGGCAACCTTGCACAAACACAATGCCGCTCGTGCCAGTCAACAGCGCATCGCAGTCCAGCTTGCAACGGCAGCAGAATGCACTGTCTCCATATAAATCCCCTGACGGCGGTCCAGTAACGTCCGGTGACTATGAGCAACGCATGAAAGATCGAATCTCGGCCATTGACAAAGCCACTCCGGCTTGGCTTCGATGGCTTCGCTCCTACCGCGGAGGACGGCCATATTTACTAGCACGTTCAACGCTGCACACTGCCCTTATCATTGGCGGCGGAACGACTCTCATAGTCTACTTTGCAAACGTCTTGGTTGTGTACCAAAAGGTTTGGCTTGGTCATGAAGCAGTTCATTTCATGAATGTCCATGAACAGTAATAATCGAGGAAAAACTAATGGCGAACGATGACTGAATAACGATAGGAAAGGAAAATAGCCCAGCTCTTGGAGCAGCGACGGTTGTTGCGGATGCAGCACTCTGAACTGCTTGAACGCAGTGGCTCGCTTACTGCGTGAAAACACCTCGGTCCATGCGGCCCTTGAGCTTCTCAACCTCTTTCTCAAATCTAACAGATGCCATTCGCAAATATGTCAGTTTTGCAGAATCATAAGGCTGCACTAATAAACAAACAGATGCACGGATCTTACTTGACCGCCTTTTCGCGGAACTCCAGAGCCTCACGCTCCGCACGGCGCTTAGCAAGCTGCAGATTACTCTCAGAAGTTTCCTTTAATCACAAGCAATAGTTAGACAAAGTAAACCATGGCCCAGCAAGCGATCGTCAAGCAAGCATGACTTACAAGCTCTTCGATTTGCGTGCGCATCTTCTTAAGCTTCTGCTCCATCTTTTCCTGCTCTTCATCAAAGCGAGTCTTTTGCTTGTCTTTTTCGGCAACCTGGAACTGCAGCTCGCGAATCAGCCTTTCGGCCTTTCGTGCAGACTTGATAGCCTCATTCTTGTCTCGCTGCTCGGCCTCAATTTGGGCCATCAGATCATCAACGCGAGTCTCGAGACGTCGAGATGTTGTAGAATCGCGCGAGAGCGAAACTGTTTCGAGCTCAAAAATACGAGAGTTTACTTCCTTGAGAGATTTCTCCAATGCAAGCTTAGCCTTCTCAAGTTCGATATTCAGATCGCGCTCTTTTGTGAGTTCGGCTTGAATCGCTTGTGCATGCGCTTCGGCGCGGCGGATACGCTCGTCGGCAGTGCGAACCTTTTCCTGGTTTTCCTCAAGCAGATCGCGAAGCTCATTTGTTTGCTGATCGCGCTGCAGAACCGAGCGCTGCATGTCTGCTCGTGCACGACTGGTTGAATTGTATTCACGATCCAGTTCCTCCACACGAGCTTCGAGTGAGCGCTTCGCCTTGTCAAGTTGCAGACGCTGAGTCTCGCTGTCATCCAAATTCGCACGCAGCTCACGGATCTGGGCTGCTAGAGCTGTTGACTGATTGCGAGCCTCTTCCTCCAAACGAGTCACCTCCGTGTATGCACGCGTCAGATCTTCGACACGCAGCTCAAGCTTCTCCTTTTCTTTCTTCCATGAAGCTGCGCCGCGCAGTTCGCCGTCAACCTTGCTTGTCAGCGTTTCAATCTCCATTTCTAGATCGCGAACAGATTCCTTGAGCTGAATCGTGCCAGCCTTTTCGTTCTCTAGGTCAGCAACGAGCTGCTTAATCTCCTTCTGGTACTTTTTGCGAGCAAGATCCTCTAGACCTTGACGCTCTTCGACATCAAGCTTGTGGCGCTCAGTAATCTGTGCAAGTTCCTCCTGCAGTCGACGCTTGGCCACTTGCGCGTCTGCCAGCTCGTGACCGTGGTCCTCAATTTTATCCTGCAGATCAACCAACTGCTCCTCGAGACTTTTGATTCGATCCTCATTGAGTCGGCGGTCCTTTGTTGCGGCGTTTAACGAATCTTCAAGCTCCTTGCATTGATTTCGATATGAAGCCTCACCCTTCTCGGCCTTGACACGTCCAAGTTCTGCAGCCTCAAGTTTTTCAAGTGCCTGATCGGCTTTTGCCCGGAAAAGCGCCACGGTATCCGAAAGCTCGGCACATTTGGCAGTCTCTGCATCCAGACGCATCTGCAGATCCTTGATCTCGCCAGACAACTTGCGACGCGATGCAGACTCTTCACCCTTGGCGAGAATTTCAACTTCAAGTCGCTGCTTCATCTCGTCGGTTTCAGCTTGAAGTTGCTTTTTCTGCTTCTCGGAAAGAGCCAACGAGGCCACCTTGTCCTCGAGTTCTTGCGCGGCGATTCGCTGAGCGGCGAGTAGAGCGCGACGAGATTCCTCGAGCTTTGAAATCTTCTCCTCATACTCTAGATATGCTGCGCTGCGCATCTGCTGGACTTCGTTTGATCCTGCTGCCTTACTGGCCAGCCACGCTTCCTTTTCTTCTTCAAGATCTTCAACTACTGTCTGCAAACGCTGGTTTTCGGCAGTCAAGCGACGCTTGGTTTCAACGAGAGCCTGTTTGCTGTCTTCGCCTCCATTGAGTTCGGCGTCGAGTTCTTCAACCTTCTTTTCCATCTGCTTCTTTGCGCGTTCCAGAGTATCTACCTGGGTTTCTAAACGCTCGATTTCGCTCTGGAGCGCGTTTGCGCGCTTTTCGTGACGCTGACTGAGCTCCTCAAAGTTTCGGCGGTTGCGCTCTTCCTCGTCCAGTCGCGCCTGAAGTTCACGCACAACAGCTTCGTTTTTGGACTTGAGTTTCTGGAGGTCAGACTGTCCCTTGGCCGAGTTTTCAGCACGAGAGTTAAGCTCATCGATCTGCTCCTCGAGACGCTTCTTGGCCTTGGCAAGATCATTCCTTTGCTTTTGCGACTCATCGAGTTGCTCGCCAAGAGCATTGACCTCCTTCATCAGCATGCGACGCGTCTCTTCAATAAGCCCATCCTTGATTGCGAGCTCACCATCCATCTTCTTGCGGTAGTCGGCATACTGGATTTCAAGCATGTTCTTGCTTTCCTCGACGCGACGACGACTGGCCTCTTCCTCTTCAAGCTGAGCAGCCTGTTCTTGGATGCGAGCCTCCAGCTTGCGCTTTGTCTTTTCAAGTTCATGTAGATTTTTGCCACCATCACCAATTTCACCAATCAGGTTCTTGAGCTCATTATCAAGGTCAGTCTTGCTCTTTTGGATTGACACAATCTGGGCAGCCTTTTCCTCAAGCGACAGTTGCAGCGTGTCGATAGTGCTTTGCAGCTTGCGAGCATTGGATTCGGCAACGTCGCGCTGGCGACGCTCGCTTTCTAGGTTCATATTGGCAGCGCTGAGCTGTGACTCGACTTGCTTGAGAAGGCGCGCTGCATTCCCGGCGGCTGCATGCTCGCGATCAATCTCAAGTTTCAGATCTTCAATCTCGGCATTGAGTCTTGCACGTGTCTTTTCAAGGTTGCTGCTATTCCGCTCGCTGTCAGCTAGCTGCTGCTGAACATCAGCCAGATCCTTGTCAACCTTGCGCTTTGCCTCTTCCAGCTCTGAGGTACGGGCAGACACATCTTTGTTGTATCGCTCCTTGAGTGCATCCAGCTCGGCATTCTTGGCTGACAGTTTCTTCTGCAGGTCAGCTTTTACATTTTCATCTTCGTCAAGACGCGCCTGCAGATCTGCGACCTCTGTGGCAAGTTTCTTCTTTTGAGACTCGATCGATTGCCGCTTTTTGACTTCTTCGTCAACTTCCTCGCGAAGGTTGTCGGTCTGCCGCTGTAAACCTTGTTTTTCTCGATCAAGACGCATGCTATTGCTTTCGCTCTCCTCCAGACGAGCATTGAGAACAGCAAGCTGCTTTTCAGTAATCTCCTTTTGCGATTTTAGTTCAGATAACGCAGTTTGCACTTCCGCTAGGGCAAACTTTGTTGCCTCGTTCTCGGACTCTGCTTGGCGTTTGCCTTTTTCGGATCTAGCGCGATTCTCCTCGCTTTTCTCGAGCTCATCGCGCAGTTCTGACAGCTGAGCGTCGACTGTCGCCTTCGTGCGGCCAAGATTGTTGATGTCTTGACGAGCGTTCTCGAGTTCAGCGTGAAGTTTATCAATGGCGATCTGCGAACGCTTTCGGTTTTCCTCAAGCTCGCTCTGCGTGGCGGTCATCTGATTGCGTATATCCGTCAATTCCTGCTCGCGCAATCGACGTAGCTCGACTTGTTTGTTCTCTTCAGTGCCCTTCTCTTGCATGATCTGGTGAAGCTGTTCCATTTCGGTCTCGACCTTTTTCTTGAGTTTGTTGACCTTTTCTCGTTCAGCCTTTTCGGTCTCAAGTTCTTCTGTAACGCTGTTCAATCGCAGCTGTAGTTCACGGCGAGCCTTGTCAATTGAGTCCATTTCAGCTGTTTGCGTCTTGAGTTGCTCAGAGAGCGAGGCTATTTCGCTTTCGCGCTTTTTCAGAGTCTGTTCGAGCTCAGCCTTGACTCGCTCCAACTCGGCAATGGTCTCTTTTGCTTTGGCCAGCTCAGCCTCCAGTGTAGAGCGTTTAGATTCTATACGCTGCTTTTCATCCTGCTCCTGCTCCAATCTCTGTTCGAGCTCGGCGAGCGATGACTGCAGTTTGGTTTTTGCCTTTAGCAGATCAGACTGGCTATCACCCGCGTTTTCAAGAGCCTTTTGAAGATCACTAAGCTGACCTTCGATCGATTTCTTGTCATTTTCAAGCTTCGAGACGCGTTCTGATTCAGCCTTGAGCTCCTCTTCGACTTGACGAATGCGAGCCTCCTTATGCTGCTTGTCCTTTTCGAGGCGCTCGAGAGAAGCTTCGCCGCTATCAAGCTGATCACGCATTGCCTTGAGCTCACCTTCGAGCTTCTTCTTCATGTTGGTCAATGAGTCATTAATAGCATCTTTCTCTTCCATTTCGGCGAGTATCTCCTTAAGACGATCGTTGAGATCAAGTTCGCGTTTTTGTGTACGCGCGAGTATCTCAGCTTGGTTGGCTGCTGCATTTTGCTCTTGCAGCAGCAGATCTTCGACTCGCTTCTTTTCGGCTTCGATAGCAAGACGTGCAGCTTCTAGTCGCGTCTTCTCTTCTTGCTCTTTCTTGGCCTTTTCTTCCCACTCTTTGGCAAGTGCCTCGCGCTTGCGAAGCTCTTCATCAGTTCGTGTCACGTTAAGCAGAGGCTTGACTTTTGTGTATAGTTTCCACCATGCCCATTCACGAAGCGATACATAGATACGCGCGTTCTTCTGAATGATGCGAATCGCGCGAAGCTGGTCAATGCGACGCTTGTATACCTTGCGAGCTAGGTAGCCTCGCATTAGAGCTTGGATACGCACGACGTACTTTGTAAGCTGTACATCACGCATATTCTCCAATTCTGCCAACTAGATTCGGTTTAAATCAGCAATCACAAATCAAACACAGTAGCAGTAGCGATGGGTCAGTCGTTTACAACCTAATCCTCGAGTAATCGATAAAGAAAAGAGAACTGGATTTATGACTTACCACGCCAGCACGGAAGAATACTTTGCTTGAGCCGATTCTGTACTGGTTTTTGTCCAAGTTCAGGTGCTCCAAGATCAGCTGGGAAGCTTTGCGACCATCCATGAATCCCTTGGGAATGATACCAGCAGCCAAAAGCTCATAGCGAACCCTAAAGTCCTGGAACACAATGCGGTTCGGGAAGCCTGCGCGGCAAATGCGAATTCCCTCGAGGACACCATTGCAGCGCAGCTGATCAAGAACAAGAGGCACATCAAGCTTTCCAGGCTTCTTTTCTTCGTTTGGAATAATGCAGCGCACAAAGTGTGGCTGCGTCGAATAAAGCTGGGCCATCAACTGCTGCAAACCTTCCTTGTGGCGCTGCGCGACCGTGCGGAATGCTCCTTTCTTGGTGACGCGTGGCTTGTTGCCGGCCGTCGCATCTTCATTCTCTCCAAGCGAGTCGGCGAAAAGCTCGGCAATATATTTCTCGCTCGAGTTGGCCAGCAAACGCGTGACGTTCTCGTTAAGTGGGTCCTTGTTTTTATCGAGCCAACCGGTGACGCTGTACTCGACTTTGCCCGCATAATGCTGCAGTAAGAAACCCATATTGAATCGAGGCACATCGTATTTGGCGCTTTTGCCCTTCCAAAGTCCATTGAGCTTGTCGATGAACGTCTTATCCGTCGCCTTTGGCATCACACACTCTTCATCCAACAGCGACAGAATGCCAATCGGCTGTAGTGCGGACATAAAAACAGCGATTAGACTACTGGTACAGTCACAACCTAGTAAAAAGACACAATAAGCGAGAGACTCACCGATGTCTTTTCAATAAGGTCAATCGTAGGCTGCAGGTCAAGTCCAAAGTCAATAAACTTCCAATCAATGTTTTCGCGCTTGTACTCTTCTTGCTCCAGAATGAACATGTGATGGTTGAAGAACTGCTGCAGACGTTCGTTGGTGTAGTTAATACACAGCTGCTCAAAGTTGTTTACTTCGAAGATCTCGAAGCCGGCAATATCAAGCACGCCGATGAACCCAGACTTTTGGGATGGAGAGTACAGCTTGCTGTTGATACTATCGACAAGCTGCGAAAACATGCGCTCATAAAGAGATCGAGCCAGAGCCTCGAGAGAGTAGTAGACCTGTTCAACATTGCGCGCTTGTGTCACCCAATCACGGCCAGCCTTAATGCGTGGTTTGAGTAGACTGCGAGAGAACTCGGCTACTGGAATGCCAAATACATGGCAGATCTTTTCTGCGATGGCTGGTGCAGTTGCTGAGAAATTGGCATTATCTTCACGATCTGGCTCAAGGGTTATATTGCCAAGGTGTAGAACACCAGCAATCACGCGGAACAGACTAAGTTGGTCTTCCGAGGTAAAGCCCATGATGTTAAAAGATTCCTGTAGTTTGTTTTGTTTGTTTGTTTTTAGCATAACGGTAAACCAAAAAGATAATGCTGTGTCAGCATCGCAGAATATCGATCGACCTGCAACGTCGATTGCAGTCTCAAGTCGAAATCACCTGAAGCGCACGAAAGTCAATAGCATCGTCAACTCCATCGATGTTCTTGTTTGAGTTTTTGATAAAACGGTAGTCGCCGAGACCACCATCAAGCACAAGCGTCTCTGTCGAGTATTACAGATATCGGCATACACAATCAGCCGCAGTCTAAACCCCAAGTCTATAGTAAAAGCGTGAAACTCACTCTTGATCTCAGCAGATGCTCCTTTGAGTAGCTGGTAGAAAATATGATAGTTGCGCTCCTTTGATGTCTGATGAGTTACACGCGACTTCTCAAGCAAATATTTGTCAATGTTACCACCAACGATCTGGCCCGACGCGCTGAATTCAATGCGAATGAATTTTCCGAAACGCGACGAGTTGTTGTTGCGGATTGTCTGGGCGTTTCCAAACGACTCGAGAATCGGATTGGCCTGCAGAATCTGCTGTTCCAGTTTTCCAAGAGTCTTTGGACCGCCAGAGCTCGCTGTCGAGGCGAGGTACTGGATAACCTTTTTCGTATTTTCGGTCTTGCCAGCTCCAGACTCGCCACTTTGATAGATTAGGTTAGTTGCACAGCGAATTTGGTGAAAGAGACACAATCAAAGAAATCAACACAGCACATTAGCGCACGCAGTCATATAGACAGGTAAAACATGATAAACATGAATGCCACATACGTAATTAAGATTGACTGGTTCTCTCGGTTGTTGACCATCTCATGGTACGCGCTGTCCGCCACAGAGTATACATGTGGCGGCATTTCAGTGCGCTTCTTGCCTTTATAGGCCCTGATGACTTCATCCGTATAGATTGGGATCTTTTTATAGGGGTTGACTGTAACGCAGAAGAGACCGGAATACGTCTATAGCAGTTTTAAGCGTGAGGTGAGCATTGAAATCAGTGGCGTGTGTTTATATGTTGACAGCTTCGTAAGTAGAGTACGTACATAGATAAGATTCGACAGGTATCGAAGGCGGAGATTGTGGACGACCGAAGCTTCGTTGAGATGTGTCAGATCAGCCATGTCCTCGACCTTGTCGAATTTCGGGGGATTCATCTTTTCCGTGTCATTGACGTTGACGACGCGTTTCTGTTGTTCGATTCCGTTGGGAGGATTATTCAAACCATCAGCCATTGTAGATCCACAGAGCGTTAATCAACAGTCGGTAAGCCGCAGCCATTTATACGGATTGTTTCAAGTAGGCAGTCATGGGCAGAGGAGACAAAGAGGTTTGATATTAGTAAGGTAGTATATGGCGAATAATGCGCGATAGCAGAGCCGCAAAAAAGGGGAAGGGGATGTTATCTATAGGTTACGGTATTTAAAAGCCAGGATCTCACCGTGTCGTCCTGCAGCTGAACCTCTACTTCATCACCATTTTCACGAATGATGGAGCCCTGAACATAGCCTTGCTCTTTATCGACGATCCAGACCCATTTCTTTTCGGCCCATTGAGCCTGAGCTAGCGCGTCGTTGACCACGTTTTGGCGGACGCGCTCGAGAAGTTGACTGGCCATTTGAAAAACCAATTATCGCGATACTACAACATACAGCAATAAACACCAAGCAATAGCGACTGTTAGCTCAGTCATCTCGTGCGGCATATCGGCAGAATGTGTTACTACAAGAGACTGTATTTCACATAGCAGCACACTCGCAGGCTATCGAGAAAGACAGTTCAGCCACAGCAAACAAAAGAAAGTATCGAGAGCGCAGCGCGTTTGTTGTCTGGATTGGGATCTTGCTCAGTATTCAGGCTGTTGCATATTGTCTCACTGTACCGAAACCGATATCGGCCCAGGGCTGTCTGCATGCCACCAAAACGTGCGCCAGCAGCTGAATACAGCCAAAGTACGGATATTGAGCAGTATGTAGCGACTATTGCGCTTCTAAAGTGGCAGGGTCGCGAGGTCGTGGGGTCGTGGGGTCGTGGTTAGGAAATCTACTTACCGAATCGTGATCTGCTGTGGAGTAAAGAGGCTTCACAATCTATTCATTTGGCGTTCCTGAGAGTGAACCAACCAACACGAGCTGACTTGACTCCCCTAATCTGTGTCTACCGTTAGTTTGCCTCATGGCTCTCTGTATACTCTGTGGCTTTCCTGACGATGGCTGGTGTCCCAACAAAATCAGAGGACATAGAGCTGAGGCGGAGTTTGGCAGGTTTACCTTTGTTCTTGCACAAAAAGCATGATGACACAGACAGAGCAGGCCGACGGTGCTAGCAAAGTTGTCGAGCTCAAGTATGGAAGAGCCCTTGTTGCAGCAAAGAATTTGAAGGTACAGTGTATATAGAGTGTAGTTGGTTTGTAAAGCGTGTCCGAAGCGCCAGGTTCTGCCAAGTGCTGCTTCTGTCCCGCTCTTCTCTATTCTGTATCCACCGTTGGACTGCTGAGATCAGCCCAATACTCAAACCAATGGATGGCAACCTGACTCAACACATCATATCCCAACAACGACCGTCTTATTGAAGGCAGGAACTATTGTCGAGCAGTTTCAAGGTCCTGAAGTTGACTATCAGCAGCTGTCAGACTTTGACAAGAGATATGCTCTCAACTACCTTCCGTCTGGCTCTTCAGAGTGGCGATGGTGCGTCTGCCTTTTATTACAACAGTATGATTGTGTCGCACATCGTTGAAGCGATTTGGATGCATACTGACGAGACTGGATGATACTACCATGCAGGATGCTCCCGCTCAGCAATGCTCGATTCGCTAATCGTAAGTTGGCATCCGATCAAGGCATATCAGATCTCGGATTGCTTTTGTGCAAGTATTGGATCTGACACAAGTCAGAATGCTCATTTGTTGAATGACAGATTCGTGTAATCCAAATAGTGTTATTGGAGAAAGGCTGGAACTAATAGCAATCAGAGATCTGAAAGAGGGCGAAGAGATCACGTTTCTATACAATAATGGCAATGAGTCTGATCATTGGGATCCCATCTGGAGCTTCAAATGCGAGTGCGGAGCCGATAAATGCCAGGGAATGATTGATCAATATCGCCCTATTGATAAATAAATGCAGTTGGTGCTGTGCATCGCTCATCAGCCAACCATCTGGTACTCTCTGGTTGGTTCAATCCAACAGTGCTGTGCCTATACAGAGCTGCATCCATAACCACCAATCCATACAACACAACACACATCTTTCCTTTGAATAGACTGGTCCTGTCATCCATACACTCATCGATCATGATTCACTGCACACTGGCTCAGTGCTGCTGTGCTTAAGCAACAGCATCGATCACATGAGACACTCACAAGTCCAGATCTGCCAACATTGTCATTGACCATTCTCACACCATCATAGACGCTCAGGCATCAAGCTATAGAATCAGTCTATTAGTTCAGCCAGCACATTGCAAGTCTGCTACGAGTGGTTGGTAACAGCTTCAGCCGCAGATGTAGCATGGCACGCAAGATTGTGAAACCACAGAAACAGAGAGTGTCTGAGAGAATGAGAGAAACATGGGTTGTTGGTACACGCACAGCAGTCATGTAATGCCGCAAGTCGCATGATGGTCATGACTAAGTTTATGAGGGCGATCGCAGAACATAGATAAAGTAAGATGGTTTGAAAGTGGTTGTTGGATGCATATGAAACTCTGTGATACGATACTCCTGATGGGACAAAACCAGATAGTCGTTTTGTCAGTTTGTTGCAAGCTATCAATTGAATTCTTTCTCGAGAGATTGCCGAAGCAATGGCCGAAGCTAAAGTTGATTTGAAGACTCTTGTCAAGTCAATAAAACAACAGCAGCAGAGCCAGGTTGCAAAGTTGCAGCTAAAATCAGAGGCAGAGATAGAGCTGCTTGAAACTATCCGAGACTACATCCAGGTAGGCACGCGACTGCTTTGTGTCGCAACGATTCGGGACTAAAGGCGCGTGCGCTTTACGCGAGTTGTTGTTTGAGATCCATGAGTATCGGAATGATTGTATCCATGGGTTCGAGCTGACAGCCGGTGCGTTAATGAAACCAGAGGCGTGCAGAGCTCGAGACCCAGTACAGCAAGGTATATAATATGGTTTTACTTATGCACGGTATATTCGAACTATGAGCTGTGGAGTTTAACAAACGCCTATCTCCCCACCAGTCATTGGATAAGCTCAACAAGACTGTTCTGCAAAGGCGATTTCGCAAATTCCTAGGCGGTGCTCCCACAGCGCTTTCTCCTACTTCCACGACGAGTAGCACCGCGGGATCTTCGAGTGCAGTTCAGACAGTTGCGTCTGCTCCATCATCAGGATCGGAGGCTGAGGTTGAGGCAGAACCTGCAAAAGCGAGTCATTCGGTCAGGTTTGTGCCCGCGTCATTTCGAGGGACTGCTTATCTTTTGGATATTCCTCGAGGACGATATCTTCTGACTGTTCGTTGGCAGACAAACATATATGGCAATGTCTACATTGCTTATCGAGTCTGAAGCACAGGCAAAGACGCGCAGCCAAGTTGGTGAAAAGTTGATAGCGACGATCACAGACTTTATCAAGGACTTTAACAAAGAAAAGATGGCCATGACAAAGAGGGTAGGCTACTCTCTGTGCTTGCAAACACAACAGCTCTGAGGATTTCTGACTCTAAACTCTTTAAACTGCGTCAATCTGTTCGATCCATAGAATCTTGATTTCTGTGTAAGTCGGTGATCTATGTATTAAGCATTAGTGTTGTATTGCATTGCATTGCATTTTATTGAATGCGATGGATTGGATGGGATAGCCGAGGCACTGATGTTTCTGGTGTTGCATCATCATTTTTACAGATCAAGTATCAGCAGGAGCTATGGCTGGCATACGAGGATCTGGATAAGGTCTTTTGGTCAAGATGGCACATATAGTTTCAAATCATTTGGTATTTTGCTGACACATCATTGGCTGGGTACAGATGAAACTGGCTTATGAAAAAGCTGCAAAGGAAGACGACGCGGCTCAAAAGAAGTATGACGATGCTGTAAAGCGACCTAAATCTGGCCTACAGGCACTAAAGAATCTGGTTACTGGAAAAGATGCCGAGGAAAGAATTCAAAAGGTCCGGCTCGTGTTTTTGATGTTTGCGTTTTGGTCGTTTATGTGCCTGATCGCCTGTACTCTGTTTGATTACAGTTAAAGTCCAAGTGGAAGACAAAGACACGCCAACTAAACGACGCACGCAATGACTATTTGATTGCAGTAGCCGGTACAAATGCTATTCAAGACCGCTATTACAAAGGTAGGCAACTGGCTCGGCTCGGCTCGACTTGTATAATGTACCACTTTTCAATCGCTGATTTTTGAATTCAGAGGATATTCATATCGTGATGGAGGTACGACAGCTTGCCGTTGTCAATCAAGCCTAACTGCTACTGCCTGCTGATGCTATCATACTGGCGATCAATGGTACAGAGAATCGATGGCGATTACTATAAAACTATTAATCGGCTTTTACACGAGTACACGACCCTTGAAACATCAGTATCTCAATCGACCAAGCTCAGTGCTGATCGAGTCGAAACTGAAGTAGCCAAGGTTGACCGACAGCGTGAGGTGCAGATATTTCTTGAGGATTTCTCCCAAGTATTTGGCCTACAATCACCGTTCACTTTTGATCAGTCGCCGACAGATCAGGCAAGCAAACTTGTTTATATAATCACTTGCTGTTTGCCTCGAATGTGCTTGCTAATGT
>JH393060.1:18625-31473 GCA_000235945.1 Homolaphlyctis polyrhiza JEL 142
ATCGCGAGATAGTGGTTGACGAGGCATCAAAGACAACACTGGGTCAGCGACTTGGCGAATTCATTGTTCGCGACGAAGCTCTATCAACTGCAATCAGCCAGCGCGAAAAGGAGCTTGCAGGAGTTATCCAGATGGCAGAGGCATATGCTGCCACTCCGCAGTTTGGAAATGCAGCAACGCCTCTCGAGGTATAATCAAGTTATTTGATATGTTTTGGCTCGCAGGTCTTCAAGCTGACAGTTATGGTGTCTGGTGTGATTCATGGAACAGCAAAAGCAAGACATCCAGAATGCAATAGACTTGCTCAGGGCTCAGCGAACGCGTATAGCAACTCAGATGAAAATCCTGAAGGATCTCAACGGTAATCTTGCCTTTGACTGATGATCATGATCACGATGATGATGATGATGCCTGGTGTTTTTCCAAGTATTTTGACCACCGACTGATCCCTCTGTTGATGCATTTTGCATATGCAGTTGAGCCAATCATGCCTATTATCCCCGAGGAAGTTCCAATGCTTCCAGCAGGCCCTGGCACAAGACAAACTAAAAGCATTGCGACTGTGGATCACGCGCCTGCGTCGGCGGATGAGATCGCCGTAACACAGGGCGATGCTGTGGAAGTTCTCGCTGCTGCTGTTGATGGACGCACAAAGGTGAGATATCCCACATGTCTGAATCTTCGTTTCCTATCAACCTATTCAATGGTATCTCTGGTGCTACAATCGACGCTTATATCATGTTTGCGAATAGATACGAAATATCCGCACAGGAGCAACGGGATTTGTACCATCGTCTTCCCTCAAAGCAGTCGATATTACTGTTCCCGAAGGCGGGGGATCTTCAAGCAAGCTTCCAACATATTCCACTGTGCAGGCGAACCAAGGTTTGATATTCATGAATCAACGTTTAGAGTACTTTTGAATACTCTTTGACACCTACATGGCTGCTTGTTGCAGATTACGAGGCGACAGACGAGGGCGAGCTTTCATTCAAAGGTTGGTCGATATACACATACTATTCAATAGCAACATGTCACATACAATCGGTGATAACTGACGCTGTAAATAACAGCTGGGGATACGATCGAGTGTCTGGATGGCATTTATGCAGATGAAGAGTGGTGGGATGGCCGTGTTGTGCGTACGGGCCAAACAGGCACCTTCCCGGTCAGAATGACATTGGGCTGGGAAGCTGTCGCCAAGGCGAACGTAAATCGTCCAAAGATGACGCGTGCGGCAAGTGCGCGCCGTGCTGCGTCAATGATTGGAAAGCGTGGAGGTGAACGAAAGCCTGCGCAAGGTGAGAACTCTAGCTTCGGACTAAGCAGTGGCTCGGACTCGCTGTTGAATAACAGGATATGTCAACTGTTGGTGTGATAAATATCCTAGTTCGTGCAATCTATTCATACGAGGCAACCTGCGATGGCGAGTTGACGATTGAGGCTGGCGAAATAATAACCATTGTCAATAAGGACACTGGAAGCGAGGCTTGGTGGGAAGGCCAGGGCAAGCATGGACGTGGTCAGTTTCCTGTCAATTATGTGCAGCCATTTGATGACCAGGAGCAGAACGAAAGCAAAGGAATGCTGGTGGCTACATCTGGAAGCAAGTCCAGTATGGGTGTTTTGAGCGAAGTTGAACAAGTTCGCGCACTCTACGACTTTACTGCAACTGCAGCAGGCGAACTGACGTTCAAGGCCGGGGACGTGATCAAAGTTACGCAGTCAAAGGTATGACCATGGCCTTGATGGATACTGTTTAACCTGCAAGCTCAACAGCTGAATATTGTTTGCAGGATCAGGACTGGTGGGATGGCGAGTTCCAGGGGCAGTTTGGAGCATTCCCTGCTGCATATGTTGAGCGCATCTGAACTACGATGGCTGGATAAGCCAATGCTCACGGGTGATCTTTTTCCGGCGATAGGCAAAGTGAGATGATTCATTCAATGATATTCAAAAGTTTCAACGATGTTTGCGGAAACCTAGTCAGCTGCTGCTATTGCTGCTGCTAGCAAGTAATGAATTGAAAGTCGAGGCAAGGTTGAAATCATTGGATGCCGATGCAGGCTTATTCTTGCAGCAGTCAGGTTCATGCTGCGTGCGATGTTCTTGCTTGCAGTCCTCGGTACAGTAGTAAACAAATACGCGCTGAGCTGCACAGTCCTCGCACATAATCGGATCGTCGCTGGCAAACGTCATAAGGCAGTATGTGCATTGCATCTTTGAGGCCACGACAATATCGCCTCGTGTCGCAGATCGCCTTCCTCGGGACAGCGTCATCCTCGAGAGCGGGCTACCAGCGTCCATGGCAGGAGCAAGCACGGTAAGGCGCTTAAAAACCTCTTGCGAGTAAATCACATTGGCAAAAGGTGCAATGAGGGATGGCGAATATCCCTCGCCTTTCGAGCGAGACCGACGGCGGTGGTGATCGAGCTCGGTAAGGCTCGAGTTGAACAGCGAGTATTCTTTCAAAAGCTGCTGCGCCTTTTCTTCTTCTCTAATATCTGTGTAGACTATGGCGAGCTATAAGCATCAGGATGGTGTATAGAGCACTCATGATGTTAGACAGAGAGTTGTAGTACAGGTCAGAATACAAAGATAGCAGAGGCCGACTGACCTGCAGCGAAATAGATCGCTTGGAGTTGGGATCAGTAAGGTCCGAAGTAGCGCCACCACGCGCATCCTCCAAGAACTGTATGGATTCGTCGAGTAATGTACGAATTGGGGGAGCCTTTTTGTCGCTTGCACTAGCCATAACGGCAATGGGTGGGCTTGAAGCGTGCTCGATGCCGCCAGCAAGCTGTAGAGCGTACTTGTAAGCGAGCAGACCCGTTCGGAAGATCAGTTTAACATCATCTTCGTTTGTTGAAACACCACTATCGCTTCCGGCCTCAGATGTGCCGAGCTCGCACGCCATGCGGGCATACGTGATTGAAATCAAACCATCGCCCTTGGCCTCTTCGTTTGCATCAACAAGCTTGAGGCAGATTTCCTTTTTGAATCGTTTGCGCTGGCGCATTGCCTCTAGACGCTCCGCGTTGACGTTTGCACTTGCATTTGTATTGGCAGATTCCGTATCAACATCGACGAGCAGTGCATCCTGCAGATCAAATAGCTGCAGTGCACGAGTGTACGCGTGTACTGCAGTCGAGAAGATCTTGGCCTTGACAGCAACATCTGCAAGCAGCATCTGCGCAGCAAAATGGCCGGCCAGGTCGATCTGTGGCTTTGTAGATGCAGCAGACGAGTCCTGCACGTCAGCACCATCTTCGCCCAGCGATTCTGCGACAGCGATTTCGTGGAAGGCAACCAGACGAGTCGCATATTCGACAGCCTGGTCATTCTGCCCCATTGCTGAAGCCAACTGTGCAACTTCGCGATAGAAGACAAGATTGGCCTTTGCATCGGCAGCCTTGTCGACTCTTGTGCGAGGTCCAGCACGTGCAACAAGCTCGTATATTCTTGTAGCGCAAACCATCATGTGGTGGCCATGGCGTTTGTTGCCAGCAGATGACTAAAGAGTCCCAAGCATTGTAATCGTCGTGGTGTATCGTGGTGTGGTCGGCAGGCGAGTCAGCATGCGAGCATTAGAGCAGGCAGGCAAGCGAGGGTGGCGTTCAAGCGGCAGCCGACAAGTCAAATGGAGCCAAAAAGTCAATTGGTCAGCCATTAGTTGTTATCAGCCATCGGCGTGTGCTTGGCAGCAGGCATCGCAGCCACAGGACGGCTGAGGACTGGCAAAACAGCAGCCAGCTTAGCGCCGAAGCACACGGCGCATGGCACATGACAATAGACAATAGACAATAGACAATAGACATGAACAGAAAGCAGAAGGAGAGGGCAGTGAAGCGGCATTGTGATATTGTGGCATTGTGGCGGCGAAGCAGCAAGTGCACACAGCAGCATGAACTGACAGACAGAGAGTGACAGACACAGAGAGAGTGACAGACAGAGCCGGATACGATCGAAGCAGCAGCGTACCAGCGTTGTGCCGAGAGCAAAGGCGACCTGGGCCATGACTCTGAAGAAGGCGGCTCTTGAGTTTCCGAGCCTGCGGCCACGCAGCATTTCAGGCAGCGAGTCGTCGGGGTCTTCGCCGGGTTCGGCGGGATGGTCCAGCAGCCACGGCCGCAGCTCCTCATTGGGATCGAGCGCCGCCAGCGTGGCCAGCAGGAAACTCATGCGCTCGGCAGGGCCGGACGCTGCAGACGGGAACGGCGCCGGCACCGCAGCCACGGGATCTAGTGCCGCATCAGCGTCGCCCGCCGACTGCTCGGCTGCGAGCTCACTCGCCTCAAGCATGTGGTCATACAGCCACAGCGCGATGCGGTCGGCCTCTGCTGCCGCATACAGCGTGCCCAGCGGCGACAGCTCTGCAAGTGTTGCAAGCACATCGCGGAAGAAGCTGATCTGCGTCTCTCGCTGGGTGCGATGGTCTGTTCCTCCTGCTGCTGCTGCTGCTGCTGTTCCTGCTGCTGCCGCTACTGCTACTGCTTCGGTTGCCGCAGGCATTGCGAGTTGTGTTTGCGTTCAACTTCAGAATCAAATCGGATTGGGGAAAGTGGCGTGAGTTCAATACAACAACCAGAATCGACATTTACAAGTATCCAGCCAGCCAGCCAGCCAAACCTGCAGCCATAGACACTCCAGTGCGTTCGTTTGCTTGTATAATCACAGGATTGTTCAATAGAAGATCGCTCGTCAGAATGATCATACGCTCGTATTGAACACCTCGCAGTCCGACAGGCGAGTGTTCGATCTCATCATGTTTTCGCTGAATATCCGATGCTTTCGCCTCTCTATCAACCAAACACAGAAAGCCAATCATCCACACAAGCAGACAGGCAAGCAGACGAGCAGTCAATGCCAATCGACTCAGGCACCCGCTTGGATGAAGACGATGCGAGGGCCATCTTGAGAAACGCCCCTGCTTCTATTGAGGCAATCGTTTCCAAGGCCGCATCACTGCGTCTATCTCTTGCTGCTCAACAGAGCCAGCATCAGCATCAGCAAGAACAGGAGCAACCCGACGATCAGGACAAGGCGCTGCTGGCGAGTATCACAAGTAGACTGGCTCTGATACGCCATCTAGATGGTGCTGCGCTGCTACTCAAGCAGCTGTGCGCCATCCACGCTTACGGCGAGCGGATCGAGTCGCATTTGAAAACGTCGCCAGCAAGCCTTGAGCAAGCCATCGAACTGCTGTGTTCGGCTCATTCGCTCAATCCAGCCAGCCAGCAGCCTGCTTGCGAAGCTGCAGTTGAGGCAGCATTCATGTCGCCAAGGCATTTCTTGGCCCAGTCAGCCACAAGCTGGCTTGCTGCTGTCCGTTCATCACTGTCAGATCGCATCGCACCACTTCTGGCTCAACTGGGCTGGCCAAAGTTGGTTGAGGCAGAGAAACTTGTTCGTATCTGGCCACAGCTTGCTCAGCTGCTGGCTCTCGCTCTCAAGGTTCCAGATCTGTGCGTAATATACCAATCATGGGGAGAACCCGAATGGCTGCTCGGCTGCTCAAGCTGCGATGATCATGTCCTTCAGCTGTATTTATGTGCACTAATACTCTGCCACTGACAGGTCCGAACTCACTGGACAAGCTCCACGGGCAAGTGCCAGGCATGCAACGCTCGCGATTGAGCTGCTAATGGCTCCAGTCAAGACTGCATTTCAGTTCCATTTCTATGGTAAGAAGCCGACAAATCTTATTGAAAAGGTGGGTGAACCGCTTGCTGTTATTGTAATTCATCCATGAGCGACTTTGCTGACTTTGGCTGCAGCCAGAGTATTATTGTAGATACCTCACCAAGATTCTCGCCGACCAAAGCCATATTCTGGATGATCTGCTCCAGCCACTGCTTGAAGAGGCTGGTATTCTTGATACACACGCTAGAGATGTGTTTATCTCGCAGCTAGCCGATCTCGCGATCCAAAGAGTTACAAGCAATCTGTCTAAAATAAGCAGGGAGCCGCAAATTCTAATGCATACAGTCAATGAGTTGCTCAAGTTTGACGAGCACATATCAAAGGAGCGTGTATTTGCAACTGTGGCTGATGCCAAGTCCAAAAGCTGCGTGTCGCCGATTCTGGGCAATGCCAGTTTGCTTGACCTATGGCTCAAGGCAGAGGGAAAAGGTAACCTTTATCAACAATAGCTTGAACCGTTCAATCCACTAGATCTGGCTCTAACGCGGCATCGAGTTTTAGTTGCCGAGGATTTGCTGGATCAGTTCATGTCTGATCCGCAAAAATGGACACTCCTGTCGACATTGACAAGCATGGAGGATCAGCTCATTCCTGTTTCGGCAGACCGCGTTATCAACCAAATCGAAGCAGCCAAAACCCTGATTGGAAGGATTCCAAGTATACAGCACCAGTTGGCATATGCTGGTAGTGTGCCGTTGATGGTACTGAACCGCTATTTGGACTACATTAAGCGCGAATTGCATGAATACGAGTCAGAGTTTATTGCAGTCAACGACACGAATTACTCGCTCCAGTACAAGGGCCAGCGTATCATTCAGCTTTCAAAGTGTATCTGTGCAGTGCATTCGATTATGACAGCGATCGAGCTATGGAGCAATGAGCCTGTAAGCAATGACTGCTTGAACTCGATTGCTGATTTGACTCTGCATCTGATTAGTATTGTTGCTGTTTTACTCGATTTCTTCAAAACAGCTATTCCTAGCACTTGTCGACAAGCTAAATACCATTGACGACGATGGTGCGCAGTATCCCTCGATCTTCAGCGCCATTGCTGCCGACTATTCTGCAGTGCTTTTGCAATTAAGCGAAGACATATCAAGTGACATCATCGTTGACACTCGCGAATCACTATGGGAATACGAGAAAAAGTAAGTTGTCTTTGCGATACTGTCATGACAGCATTTGATCCAAGATGTGATTCTCAAAGACACTGCTTGATACAACTGCGTGAAGACGAGACTGGCTCGATGGCGCACCAAGTGTGGATACTTCAACACCGGCCACTCAAGTCTCACCAGAGCTTACGCAGCCGCTGCTGGTTGTCGCGCACTATCTGAAATGTGCTCATGACAATCTGCCACCAAGACTCTTCAGGACCATTGCTCTGCGTCCAGTTGCAAACCAACTCTGTGATCAAATCTGGGCAGGTGTCGTCTCAAGAGGCGTATTCTCGTATTCTGGAGGCTGTCGATTTGAATCAGATCTTCGCAATGGCATTATGCGAATTCTCGAACCCTATACGCCATCTCCAGCTAGTCTGATCGGAAAGTCAGTGTTCTTTGGGTTACCTGTTTTTGTTTGCTTGATTCGAAGGATGAAAACCAGTTGTACTAAAGTCGATTATGTAGATTGACCGAGGGAGCCAAGATCCTGTCACTTTCATCGGACACATCAGATTCCATCAACATTTTCGAGCTACTCGCAGCAGTTGTCGATGAAAACACTACATTGGACACACTACTGCAACAGCTAGACATCTACAAACTCACGGCCAAAGAGATTCGCGAGCTTGTAGGGCGTCGTGTTGAGGTTATGGGTGAATAGCATCTTTGCTGACTCTATAACAACAGCAGCAACATCATCATCCTCAGGATCCTACTGTTTTTGATATGAATGCATGCCCTGTTTGTCAAATCAATAAAACAATAGAAACCAGATGGACTTGCCGCACTCTATCGCCAAGGAAGCGCTCGAAAGTATTCCTGCGCCTCCTTCGGTGGTGGTGACGTCGCGACACGTTTACGTCGTGGTTGGAAAGCCAGGCTCGGGTAAAACTACACTTGCAACAAAGCTTGCAGCCTATACAGATACAAAGCTTGTTAGCCCAGAGGCAGCTCTCAATAAAGCAGTTTCTGATGAGTTCTCGCCGAATCGCCAGCAGGCAAGTTGCAACAAGCATTTCTCTACTGACGCGTCATACACTTTCTTGGCAGCTGGGCAGCTCGAACCTGTGGCTAATCTCGCTACAACTACGTATGTAACCAGTTGCTTGAGCATCTCTCGAATGGTGGCAGCATCACACCCGAACAAATCATCAAAATGATGGAAGAGGTTATCACAACGGACGAAGCCAAATTCAAAGGATACGTGATTGATGGTCTTCCGTGTGGCCTTAACACCAAAAAGAAGATCGACCTTGAAATGCTGCCACTGGACATGCAGATTCTACACAGACTCCTCAAGGATCGAGGAAGGACACACATTCCTGTCCTTGTACATCTGCGTATATCCGACGAGAATCTGGTCCGTCGTCGCGCAGCGCAATGGTACGACCCGTCGACAAACATTGGCTATCCCGGTCAGCAGGTTCTGTATTCTAGACTTCGTCGAGCTCAGGGATGGGTCGATGGCCAAGAAGATCTAGTTGACCTTGCTGAGACAAACGCAAACTCAAAAACGCCGTCCAAAGAAAAGGAGGGGCTCGATGAAGCAGAAAAGACTGACGAGCAAACTGGCGGCGAAAAAGATGAACTCGAAAACGACGATTTGGATGGTGATGCCATGAATGCAGATGCAAACAGACGGCCTGTTCAGTCGGCCCAAGTATCAGCACAGGTGAAATTACGGCCTGACGTTCCAATTAAGAACAGAACGTCTTGGCCCATCTTGTCTGAGCAAATCCTCAATAGACTCGTCAAGAAGCCCGAGGACGGTCCTGAAATATGCGAGAAGGAGCTCGCTGAATATGCTCTATATGAGCAAGCACTTAACGAGCTGAGAACTCAGCATTTTGACATGCTTCGAGTGATTGATCTGGATGCTACCGTGCACCCTGAAGTTTTGTTTGATCAGCTCAAGAAAACACTTGATGCCCGCAATTTCTCACTGTTCAGCAAGCCTATCGAGGCAAAGAGACTGCCAGTTCCTGAAGGCGGTCTAAAAGGTGAGTTTACTGGCTGATAGGCACTGTTACAAGCTGATTTACTCAATAATGTTGATTCTGATACAAACATTCTATCAAATTTAAAGGGATGCCGGAGAGCGAGGTCTTGAAATACTACTCGGCTCTCAACGCCGAAGAGGGCGAGACGCGACGCGAAATCAGCCATTTTAAGCGGTTCTGTCCAGTATCATTCCTTAACTCTGGTGAACTCGTTGAAGCCGATATGTCTGCTGCGGCGGTCTACAGGGTAAGCTATTCAACGACGACTTGGCATGGTTTCACACGACCGGTTCCTACTGATAACACATCTTTGGACTGCAATACAGGGATTCATTTACTTTTTCGCAAACGACGCATTCGCAGATCGGTTTGTTGAAAATCCAGACAAGTTTCTAATTGATCCGTTGACTCTGCCGCAGACGCGTCTTTCGATTGTTGGTGCACCTTGCTGTGGCAAAACAACGCAGGCGAAGCTTGTGGCACATAAATACGGTCTGGCATACCTTTCGGTCGACGCCATTCTATCAAAGTGGGAAAACCAAAGTGGACTTAGAAAAACACCTGGCTCGCCTGATGGGATGTCGGATGCTTCAAAGCGCCAGGACACTCTGTTCAGCAAGGCAACTATCCCATTTTACTTTATCGATCGAATATACAGTGTCAGTTTGACTCCATCTAACCATGATTCCAAACTGTATAGATCACGTCAAAACTCAAAAAAGGTGGCACCATCCCTGTTGATCTTCTCACAGAGGTTGTCAAGTATGGCGTCAAGCAGGCTGAGCAGCAGGCAAAGGTAAATATACAAGTTTCACTGATAGTCTATATGCGAAACGTTGCTATTTTGTAGCGCTAGGTATCGTTACGACTCTAATGGCCATTTGATGTTTGACCAGGCTGCAAAAGGTTGGGTGCTGGATGACTACCCACGAAACGCTGAACAAGCCAAGGCGCTGGTTTCCGCAGGGCTGCTTCCAAAATACTTTATTAATTTACAGAGTGGTGAGTTGTATTTGATGAAGAACACAACATCGTCAATGCTTGCAGTTGTATTTGATTGAAATGCTGATCATCTGTATCAACTAATATCTGAAGATGCCAATACCGAGTTTGCGTCGAACCATGCCCAGAATATGAAGACGGATCCAATGGGCCATGTCATACAAGACCATCATCCTGACTCTATAGATCTTATTCCCTACTACCAAAGTCTGTGCGCAAATCACAAAGATTCGCTTTCAGAGCTCAGCAAAGTGCTCGAAGAAGTCGAATCTCAGCTTATAAGCATCCCGTCGGAGCAAAGCCCCTCAACGGTACTGTATCAGATTGCCCAAGCGATCGATCCATTTATTGCAAAAGCAGGTACGTCGAGTGCATACCACCATCGGGAAGTGTATTGAAACCGACTGAACGGTTGTGCGGTTCTATGGTTTTGCCAGTTCCGATGGGCGATAAACCCGAGGGTTCACCAGAAGATGAACTTGGCGTGACGCGCGATTATTGTCCAGTGACACTCAAAACTTCCAAGATCATGACCAAAGGAAACAAGGGAATAGGCGCATTCTATATGGTAAGCGACATAAATCAAGTCGTGCGCTACTATCACTCAATACAGCCAGTGATCAGGCATATTGACGTCTGTTTTGGTCGACTCTGGCAGAATCGCGCGTACTACTTTATATCCGAAGAAGCTAGATCAGACTTCTGCCGTGAACCTCATGTATACACAACAAACTTAAAGATTCCACCACCTCGTATTCTGTTTATTGGGCCGTCAGGATCAGGCAAAACCACATGCATCAATACGCTTTCGCAGAAATGGCGACTACCTCATGTCCAGTTCCGGCCTTTGATTGTGCAGTATGCACATACACTTGAAAAGGAGCTTTGTGATGAGGTCTTGCCGCTGGCCGCCGAAGATGCAGTGATTCCATCATCGACGCTCTCTGATATTTTCAAATTCCTATTCACCTCCGAGGTTCGCTCCCAAAAGCTTTTGGTTTGCTGACTTGCTAGCCTGCCCGTTAAAGCTGGCTAACCAAGATACTGATCGTGTAACACCAAACAGCCGTATGCCACGTCTGGCTTTTTGCTAGAGGGATTCCCGCGAACAAAGCTTGAGCTTGAGGCAGCAATCAAAAGCAACTATCTCCCTGATGTGTTTGTACTGCTTCGCGTTGATGCTGAAGTCGGCGCAAAGCGCGCGATGCCTGGTCGCAAACGCGAACTCGATCAGTTGCGTCTCAAGGCATCGGAAGATGCCATGCGTTCTAATGCCAACGCAGCTATGGATGATGAAGATGGCTCAGGATCGCAAGATAGAAAGGGTGAAAGCGATGAATCGAAAACAGAGGGTACTCAGAAATTCATGCTCACGGACGAAGAACTATTCGAGGAGCTGCTTTCGAGTATCGAGAAAGACAGCGCGCAGCATCAGGAGTTTATTGGTATCATTGAAAACATGTGCAGTGTTCCTGTTGTCGAAATCAACTGCAACCAGTGCCTCCGTCCGGTGATGGCGATATTGAATCGGAAACTGAGACGTTATCTTGAGCTGGTAACTTGCATTCATGTCAGACTTACTCTCTCATCCAATGCTGGCACTCGTATACTGATGATTTAAAACATGGCAGAGACATGGACTGCTAACAAGCGCGACGCCAATCACCGTGAAACGAGCCGAACTGCTTTTGAAACTGGGCATCAAGTACTACAGTCCAATCGGGTGAGTAGTCACTGCTCTGTTTTCGTGAGTTGGTTTGATTTGCTGACAGTAAATCATTTATCGGTATACAGACGATACTGTCCCGTCATGCTCAAGCAAAGCAATCGAATGTCTGCAAATAACTTTGGAAAGAAGCCTATTATCTATGGCAACCAGATCTATTTTGTCAAAGACTCTGCCGCAAAACAAGTTAAGCAGTACACAGCTGCCATTGTGCTTGAGCTCCCGGTGCTTTTTAGCTGAATGGCTGAATTCGAATGGCGTGCACAGGAGTTTTTGCTCAACCCAGCAGAGTACGTGTTCGAGTCTCCGCCGCAGCCAATTGTGTCTCCAACAGCATGCATTTTGGGACCTCCAAAGTCGGGGAAAAGCACACTTGCAGCAAAACTTGCCCGTGATCTAGACATGGTCCATCTGACGATGCCGCTGATCTTACAAGCGATCATCGATGGTCAGGAAGTGACACTGCTATGCGAGCAGGTACAGTGCTGAGTTCCGATGGCTGGCAGACACCTGAAATCTATCGACCCTGTAAGCTAACCTGGCAATCGCAGATCAAAAAGGTGCTCGAGGAAGGCAAGGCTGTGCCAGATGATCTACTCATAGAGGCTGTTCTGCTTATGACAATGCGAGTCATGAACTCTGGGAAAGGGTATGTGCAAATCTGACATCGCCGCGATCTCTGATGATTGAATCTTCATTCACGAGCAGGATTGCTAACAAGACTGCTCTTTGTTGTAGATGGGTGCTTGATGGATTCCCAGTTACCTTTGAACAGGCTGCGGGCCTTGAGAAGGCAGGCTTTCTACCCCATGTGTTTGTGAATCTTACTCTTGATCGAGACAGCATGATGCAGCGTACTCAGATAGACATGCGAGATGCAGTCGAGTAAGGCATTTTTCTGCAGTTGATGGCTCAACAGTGGATCTACATTGTGAGACTTACAATGCCATACTGGGTTGAATTGTAAGACACGATACACCTCGCGTCGATGTTCCAGATATCAGCGATGCCCGCAATAGGGCATACAGTGAAAACATCGAGCGCATTCACGTTCTCTATGGCGACACATACTCAAACTGGCTTGAAATCGATGCCAGTTTTTCAAAATGGGCACTAAAACAGCAAGTGTTTTCGTATCTCGAAGCTGGACTCTTGCGACGACAGCTATATCTAGACCTCAAGAGCAAAGGTTTGTGTTCAGTCTTACGGCAATTGAGTCTGCCAATCTACCCGATGTTTCTTTGACACTGTGGA
>JH393063.1:19601-35102 GCA_000235945.1 Homolaphlyctis polyrhiza JEL 142
AGCAGCAGCAGCAGCCACCACAACAAGACACTGCTGCTGATCGTAGCCATTCCTCTAACACTCGAGGTTTGACGATGCTGTGTGGATCCATTTTCATGAATACATTCTGCACGTCTCCTGATTACCCGTGGCATTAATAGGTCGCAGTCCCTCTTCCTCGAGTCAGAAAGCATCAGATGCAAGTGCAAAACAACGCCAGTCGTCAAACAATAGAAATAACCAGGAGCAGCGTGGTACGACTTAATTGCGATGCTCTATTGGCTTGATTGCGATGGCAGTAACTAATCACTTGCTTTTCCACCCAGGTCGCAGCCCATCTGCATCGAATCAGAAGCAGCGTCAACCATCCGAAAGCAAGGAGCGAGGTGAGACTGATCACAATCGCAATCTGGCATGCTCAAGCAAGAGTCTGACGGCTATCTTTAACTAAATCCAAAGCAGCGTCGCCATCTAGAGCGACCCTTAAGCCTACTGCCGAGGTTGCAAAGCCAGATAACACTCGAGGTAACTGCTGAGAGTATCTGCACACGTTTACTCGATGTCGAGCCAACCCAAACTGACCTGAGCTGATCTGAACTTCAATTTGGGGGCAAAAGGCCGCAGTCCATCTGCATCTAGCCAGAAGCAGCGACAGCCTTCCCAAACCAGAGAACAGTGTAAGTGCCAACAAACTGGTTTCGAAGATATGGCTGGTCTGTTTAGTATCGCTGAATGTATTGTCGACTTCAGCTCTCAGTCCGCTAAAGAAGACAAACAAGGTCGCAACACCGATCATCCCTCTGACAAGCACCCAGGATCTGTGGCGAGATGATATGGAACACCACATTGATACACTGCACCCGGACAATGAGGACTTTACACTGATTCGCCTGGCACTGACAAATCCGGACTGGCTGCGCTGGCTCAGTTTCAATCACTGGCCTGTGCCGTCTCCTTCGCGTCCAGCACCCAAATGGACATATCCTGCTGCACACGAAGATTCTGAAGGTCATTCAGCTGTGCAAGTTGATCTAGCATTCTATGGCTGGCGTGCGATGCAGCCATCACAAGCAAGCACAGACGAAAGCGATTCCAGCACTGCTGAATCTAAAACCCAAGTGTCTAATCCTCCTTCTAGCACCATGTCCTACGCTGCCAAGGTCAAGGCATCTATGCAACACGCTAAGCAGGCTTCAACAACGACTCCATCAGAACCCATTTCTCGTCAGATTACCAAGCCTCCTGTCAGCCAATCTGTTGCACCAAGCCAGACTCTACACACCAAGCAAGATTTGGATACCAAAGAACCAACAATACCGAAAAGTCAGCGAGCCTCGAAACCAGCAGTGTCTGCCCCGGCTGCTCCAGCTTCGCCGCAAATCAGCTTGACCACTCTGATTATTGTTGGTGCAGTTGCTGTTGGCGGATTCCTGTTTTTCAAGAGCTTCCGCTCAGCTTGATCCCAACATAGTTTTTGAGACTATTCATGGCCTTTTCTAGTGCTACTTCCTGGCTTACCGATGGCAATAAAAGTCTTATCAAAGTACCAGATCTCCAATGCCAGATGCCCAGATGTAATATATCTGATCACACTTTCCTCCAAACAATTCACAACAATGGCGGCAACAGCAGCATTGAATGTCGATCAGACCTCGGCTGGTCTCCAGGTGCCGATCGTACACACGCAGCCGCATGCCCATGCAAGCTCATATGCTTTTCGCACACTCAATCTTTGGGTGCATGACGAGCGGTACTCTCGCCATGATGTGGTCATCAATCCAAGCTGTCTTCCTGGCGTTGGTCTCGGCGACTTGCTTGAGATCATATCCGCCGACTCGCACGCAGCGCAACTCGCTGCCAGAGACCGGGATCGGAGCCACAACCGACAGAAGCGGCCGCACTCTGGCTCAGAGACGCTGCCATCGACTGCTGGTGCAGACGCCACCAACGCCAACACCACCGGCTCTGACGGCGAACACGACGCCAAGGTTGAGCTTGTTGCAATACACGTTGCACATATCTTGAATCCAGACGACTGACACACCAGCGATCTGCCACATCTGTAAATGACTGTATATAGCGCAACCGCTTAGTGTTGCAAATCAGCGTCATTGATGAGGAGTTTACTGCAAAGCAGCCACAGCTACAGGTTTGCATTCCATCCACGCCGCTATTGGTCTTTATCGAATCACCTGCTGAGCACAAATGTCTGCTGCTTCGACTGGTATTCCCAGATCTCAATTGCCCAGCACATTGCAACACTATTCGAGCTGAATCCTCGGACAAACGTGATTGTTCGCAAGGTGTGGCCCAAAATGCTGTTTGCAGTCTATTCGATACTGTCAAACGATGGCCATGGCTGATGTTCGTTCTTGTACATTTGCCAGATTGAAAGGGAATCCGTCACAGCGTCATTTGTAGAGATCTCATTTAGAGATCAGTATATTGGACGCAGTGACATGTGGCGTCTGAAAATGTCTCTGACAGGAACAGCGGTTTATCAGGGTAAAAAGGTCGTTACAATGGGATTCCGCGGCCAGGTTAAGGACATCATCATCAATGGAACATCGGTAGGTTTCCCTCTTGCAATGCTGACCAAAAGTAAATGTCGAAATGCATGCGAGTTTTGCTAATCAAGCAAGCAATACTGCCACTGCGATCAATTGATTCTCACAAGGCAAAATGCGGTTATGTCAGCGATACGACGAGAGGAATCTTCAGATCTGAGACTGCAAAGTACTTCATATTCATCCAGATGAGCAAAGAAATGTGGGAATTCGATGAAGACGGCGACATGTTTTTCGAAAAGTGCGTGCACGGCTTTCTGCCTGAACTATTCAGTCAATGGAAGCAGATTGGTGCAAACCACGTGGTATCGATTGTGCTATTTACTCGCTTATACGGAAGCGATGCGCCAAAGTTTGATCCTCATGCCCAACCGCACGATACAACACCGACTTACTACTCATGCACTGGCCAACCTTGTCGTGATTACTACCGCGTCGTTATCGATCGAGAAACGCGCACTGATTGGGCTCAAGTGCTAGTTCCGCTTAAAAAGGAGTTTGTCCGTTTCCAGAAAGATGTCCTTGAGCACAAAGATGCATCAGGCGCTCATACGTTCAACGGCACCAATTCTCCTGCATGTGAAGGCAATATCCTCGAAGCTATCAATCTGGCACTCAATCCCTTTGATAAACACTATGTCGATCGCGATCTGATGCGTACTGGCCTCTCGATTGTTGTCGTTACACCAGGCACTGGCTACTTTGAAGTTGACAAGAAACTCTGTCGCCTTACTTGGCAGCGTATGGTCGACAATGGTGTGGGTCTAGATCTTGTCTGTCTCGCTAAGCCGCCACTCTTCACCGTTCCACTTTTCCAGTTTGTATCACACGACGGTGCTGGCGCGAGTTCGCTTTTTCAAAATGCCGCAGCGCATTTATCGGCATCTTCGGCTGGTCATGAACAGTCTAATAATGGCTATGGACTGCAAACGACGCAAGAACTTGATAGTGACCGCCGATCCAACTTCACAAACACGAGTGTGCCTCGCTTAGATCGCCATGCGGCTGATGCAGCATTTTCCGGGAAATCTGGTGGATCTGAGCGGTACGTTGATACCTGTGATCCACTTTACAGCGACGACCCGATTGGCGATTCGCCGCTATCTTCATTTTACACGATTCCAAACTGGATCGATTGTAGCTTCTGGAACCGTAGTACCCCAACTCAGGTCGGGACACAAAAAACAGACCCGGCGTTCATGTCACGCTGTCGCATGTATGAAGTTCAGATGATGGGGTTCCTTGAGCCTGTTGGGACCAAAATCGGCGTGGCACCTCTGAGCATCGATCTGGCAGTTGATGACCTGCCTGTAAACTCCAGCGGAGCGAGCAACACTGGAAGTGTGACCGAAAGCGAGGGACGTAACCGTATCATGCCAAGCTCGCTCGCGTCGCTCCAGCAGTATGATTCTCAGGTGTTTTTAGATCAAAACCATCTTACAGCAGCGCAATACCAGCTTCAAAGCGGCGCAATACAGAACACGCTGCATCCACCATTTCAAGCATTCAGAGCACCAGAATCACACTCTGAGAGCTTTCAAAATCAGTCAGACCTGGTCTTGGCTGACCCGAGTCACACACGGCAGGCTTACAATCCAGCTTTGACTCGTGTCCGTCTGAGTCCTGAACCATCATCTGTACAGTCTTTAACGCGCTCTATTCAATATCGAGCTGACGATCTTGCTATCTCGAGGAGCTTTACCAAAGTTGATGGCGAGCATATGCCCTCGGCATTGTTTGAGACAGGCACACCGAGATCTCATGGCGAGCGCCATTCGCGTTTGGTTGGTATGCATCCTCAGCAGCATCATGCAGCACAGCGTCATCAGCGCATCCCTCATAGCAACAAGTCGCATGCGATACTCAACACAACCATCACTGAGATTCCGCCTATTCAGCGTGTGGACCAAAGTAGCTTGTATCGCGAATCGCAACTCAGCCGCAGTTTTGGTATGCAAAGTTCAGATCTGCCAGGACATTCACCAACCGCACCTTCTACGACCACAACTCCAACACCGACTTCAGATGCACTCCAAACGAAGCCGCCAGCACGAGGTGGTCAGCATGATAACGAGACTTCTTACTCATTGACGACATCGATGCAGCCTATTCGTATAAAGGCCGCCACCGGACGTATCAGCAGTGGAGCTACCGGTGTTGTTGGTCCACACAATGGAAGCTATTCGGAATCAAGCTCGTTCAAAATCGCAAGTTCTCCTGGAATCGACCTGTCGACGCGAGCCTTTGCCCGATCGCCGGGTAAAAGCGGCGCTCTGCCCATGACAACTCGGCAGTCCATGTTTCGTCAAAACTATGTTAATCCATGCAATCCGATAAAGAATGTCATTCGCGTTAGCAGTCAAGCGCGTCGCTGGGAGCACTTGTTTCCCAAACTCGGCATGTCGACGCGAGACATCATGTCAACCAACTGGAAACCGCTGTGCACTCCAGGCTGTCTGCCACTCACAACCGAGTTCTTCCCATCCCCTGAAGAGCTGAGTAAATACTACCAAGAGTACACACACATTGTATCGCCAGCCGAGGATGTCACTCCGTACCAAGACACTGCCAATCAGCACACAAAGCGCTTAGACTCGTTGCTGATTGAACTCATCAGCCAGCGTCTTTCACAGGGATTCCAGCTGATTGTAACGACTGTGCAAGAAGGCATGCAAATCGTACCTGGTACTCCGGCTCCAGCGTCGATTAGTAACCTGTCAGGCAAGTTACCTGTTGCCAATTGGATTGACTGCATGATGCTGACCAAAGCCATATTCTGCATAATCAGATATGCTGATGAAGCCCAAGGTTGATCGTCGACAAAGTGCAAACACAACAGCTGCTACAGGCACTCGAGCATCTACCCTGCATCAGCAGATATATCAACCACGATTGACATTCTCGATCACCACGCCATTCTATGTCAGCTTGGGTGATCATGTCCACCGGCTATTTTACGATGCATCTGGCAATAATGTTGAGGTCAAGCGGTATATTCGCCGCATTGGTTACGATACCGACGGCATCTCGTACTCGTGCGCCATCTGGCGCAAGAACATGCCGGGATATGAAAACAAGACAATCAACTTCTCATATTCATCGTTGGCAACTTACAACTGGAATTACTTGGACCATCTGATTGCAGGCTACCAGGAAGAAATGACTGATGCTCTGCGCTATTGGCGCGCACGCTTCTTGCTGATACCAACCGAGAGCGTATCAACGGCTAGCAACCTTGTTGGACAAATCGGTGACGCGTTGGATGAAGAAGAAGTACGCATCGTTGGTTTCAACAAGTTTATCGATGCACTCGAGAAAGCACGCTGGGTACCGCTCAACGAGGCAGCAGAGGACATCAACCGCAGGAAAACTAAGCGAGCCATTGATGTGCAGTTTACAACGTTTGATCCCTCAAGCTTTGTTCGAAGCGAAGTTGTGAGATCCAACGAGCTACTCAAATCACAACCCGTCCCTATTATCCATACACAGAAACCTGTGATGCCAGCGATGATGTCCCCTCAACTCTCGCAGACCCAAGACCGCCTGAGTAGATCGTCTGGACTGCTTGAAATTGCACAGGCACTTCAAGGTCCGAATGGACCGTCCATCAGAGACAGATGGTGGCATTTTACGTTATACGAGCGTGTCTGTATTGGTAGTGACTGTGTTGATTGGCTAATGCGCTCGTTTGCAGATATCTACTCACGAGACGAGGCAACCGAGTTTGGCAACTATCTTCTTGATAAAGGTGTGCTGATTCATGTATATAAAAAGCATCGGTTCCTCGACGGGTTCTATTTCTATCGCGTCGGCAGAGAATATGACGTGCTGCCTCAGCGCCAAGCGACCAGCAAGCCCGCGGCGCTGTCTACATCTGGATCACCTGCGATTCGACAAACGGACACGCTTGGCGATGTGTCGAATAGCAAATCAGCGTTTGGTGAACCGCACGTTTCAGCACCTCTCTTTCCAGTCTTGCCGTCGTCGACGACTCCGATGCTTACAGCGACATCGACGTTAAAGACAGCACCCTTGACCTTTGAGCCGTTCAAGATGACAGAATACATGTTTGTTGATATGGATCCACAACGCAAATCCACAAGGCAGGAGCGTGCTGTAGTGCATTACGACACAACACACAACCCCAAAAACTGTTATCATATAGAACTCCACTGGCTTGTGTGCACACCACGACTAATCGAAGATATGCTGTCATCGTGGGCTCGCGTGGCAGAGAAGTGCTCTCTCAAGTTCGTTGAAGCGCCTGTGGAGCAAGCACAGCCGTTTTCCGATGACAACCCATTTCAATCTGTGATTTCCATCACTCTGGCTCTGCCAGCACCCAGAGCCAAAGCACTCGCACTCAATGCCGATCTATCTCCGCTTTGGTTTGAAACCGAGCTACTGCGCAGCCAGAATTTCGTACTGGACGTAGAAGCGGACAACTACTTCCCAAAAGGCTCAATCAAACACTCATTCAGACGGTCACCCTATCGTTGGACGCAATACGTTCATCGCAGTGGCGTTGCCTTTGTTCAGATCTGTGACGACGGCAAGTTTCTATGGGTCGACAATCGAGTCTTTCTGGCAAGCAGCGGCACGGGGTTTGTAGCACCACGCAACACTCCTGCACTTGTATCGCCAGATACGTTACGCTCAGAGTTTCAGCGACTGTGCCAAGACTCTGTGTTTCTTGCAAAGTTTTGGGCAGATGCCGAGGCTCGCATTCCGCGTTCCCTCACTCAGTCGTCCCAATAAATATGTGTCGCTGGCTGTTGGTTTATGGCTTGCCTTTTAGATGCGACAATCTGTGATGAGACCAAACCGGACCAGATCAAGGCACCAACGTGAGCGGCTCGACTCACAGCAACTGGGGCCTTTACACCTGCGGCAGCGGGGCAAGCCAGAGCACACACCTTCATTGGCAGAAACCGGAGAGTCGCCGTCGCCTGCCATCGCCGCAGCGAACAGGAACACCCGCAAAGTCCCACATATTGAAGGCAACTGGGCAACATTTGTGCACATTCCAGGTCTGCATACATCAAGTCCTGCTCTCAGACTGTCCGTATCGCTGCGCACATATTCTCTTGTCTGCAAAGTAGCTTGGAGGTTGACGCTTATGCAGTACATATGAATAGTGAGATGCTCGATGGTCTTGTAAAGTGGCTTGAGGCGGGAGTCGATACAAGATCTGGATGGACCTTGTTTGATCAAAGCGATGCCGAAAGCAGTGTCGGCTTGCATCTGAGTCTCTCCAGAACCGCATATCTCAAGGTCTTTCAGATAGAGCGCTTCATGAACTCACTCGAGCAAAATCTGTCTCTTCACTCAAGGTGCCAGATCGCTTTTCGCTGTATCTCGCCGTTACTGCTTTGATAAGACAGTCTACTGATTTTGACTGCGATGGCATATTCCCTTCAAGGTTTGTATTGGCATTTGGCAGTGTTTCTAGATACGTCAATGATGAAGGCACACGCGAGTTTATCGGCCTGGATATAAGCGTTGGACATGACGAGGTAAAGTGGTCGCGTCTGAGCGTTGCGACAGTTACTTTGCTATGCTGTCTCTTGCTTACAATCTAAAGCAATCTAGCTCGCCGATCTTGTTCGAAGCGTTGATGCCTCGCTGGCACTCTTCCATCAGCCCAAATTCTACGAATCGCCTCGGTTTCATATATCAATCGCATCAAGAGCTATCGATGCAGCATCCAGTGAAGTAAACGAATCCAATATCCTAGACGCGCTTGGAGCCTTACCTCCATTCCTTCATCAAACACAATTTGCTGCAAGCATGGTTATATGTAAAGCAGGCAATCGAATAAAGCAGTTTGATCTGAGCTGAAACCTTTCAAGTTACTCCTCTCATTATCTGATTTGTAGTTGAGGATGCAGGCTATCTTCATACTCTCTTTGTGACATGTCTTCAAGGCGGTTCTCAGGATCGACACGTCTGACGTCAGCACACTGCCGCTCATTTAGTTTGCAACTTGCAGATTTCCTGCTTAACCAATCAAACGTTTACTGATTATCATATCGAATTGCTCTGGTATCGCGTCCTGTCACCATAGACACGCTGTTTTCCTTGCGCCAAAACATCCCTCTGTCCAACCGGTGTTAGAATCTGGAGCCAGGCATATTCCCGCTGTTGGGTTTGATTGGATATTGTGTTTGAAACTGGCATCATGAAGAAAACAACATTTCATATCCCAGGTACGCGTTGTACGCTTTACTGTCCTGTGTTATGATACATGCCACGGGCTGTGAGCATAACATCGACATGCAATAGTATCGTGCTAACAATGCCTTGACTCTCGCAAACGCGTCCGTTGCTGGCTTCTGCAAATAACACGGTTGCTTGCCTGCATGCATGCTCGTAAAACAGACGGCGGCAAGTCGGCCGTCGCAACGACAGAAAACGACTCGATTAGCGATATGTCTGCCTCTTTTACTAAGCCGATGGCGAACAAGTCGCAAGCTCAAACGACGCGCACAAACACAAGCACGCTATCGTCGCTCGTTGCCAACAACCGTGCCATGCTCCGACCCATCTACCTGACTTTCAAGGCACCCGACCTAGAGATTGAATATGCAAAGTACTTTATCAAGTACAACATTGTTCGCTGGCAGAGAGCCAACTGCGGCATTTTCGGTCTGCTCTGCGTGTTGTACATCTATTTTTTCGCGCAGTATTCAGTCGACTCGATATATTGGACCGGCCATCTTTCTCCATCGCTTCGCACCGTCACGGCAGCAAGCCTACCAAGTTTCTGTCCGACTGGCTGGTTTTGGTAAATAGGCTTTTTGGCCGTTTTCGCATACTAAGATCGCCACCTTCTTAGCCTTTCGCGTTCCTGCATTACACGCCAAACCCTTCTTTAACGCACCGCTAACGACTGCTGATCACTTCCTCCTAAATACCTCTTGTTATTCTTAATAATGATGATGTATTCTCAAATATGCATTGCCGAGTGTAGTACGGCGTGTCGCATCGACATGATCTGCGGATCTTACATGATTGGAATCGACATTGCATTCTGGGTGGTTGCGATTCTCATTCCGTTTGCTGCTGGCATCGGATGCTCTTCATATCTGGCAAACTCTTACTTCACAGAGCATAGTGACCTCATCTCATCGATCATCATCTTCTTCCAAACACTTGTTGGTGTTGGAATACGATACTATGTCGTTGAAAGCGCCAATAGCCTAATTCAGCCAACCCTCATCATGAACCTGACAATACTACTCAGCATGTACTATATGCGAGTACGCTTTATTTACAGTGCGCTTACTACTCTGGCCGTCGTGGCTATCTGGATCATCATCAACATCCCACCACTCTTTACACAGCCCGATACGCTCCAAGGAACGGGTCGCACCTATGCAATTTCGTTTATTGTACAGATTGTTACTGGCTGTGTTGTTTCTTTCATCTCATACGAAATCGAGTACTTCCATCGCATGCAGTTTCTCATGTCCAAGGAGATGAAGAAAAATAACGCGAAACTCACAAACCAGCTCAAGGTTCTCGCAAAGTCATACAACAAGAAGGCTGGAAGCCTAGACTCTCCGCTCGAGCGCAGCGTCATGGTTATTCGATCTGTCATGGCTGATCCCGTCCTGAGCTCGCAGCACTTGATGGCACTTGGACAGGTTCATGCACTGCTCAGCTCCAGCAATCTCCTGACTCCTGATCTTGAAGGCGTCGTTGGCGATTCGCTTGACAATGAGCAGGAAGTAAGTATCATCAGATGAACAGTAGTATCTCATTGAACGACTTGACATTCAAACCTGCGCAATACTGAAACCTCTTGCTTGTGTATCGGTCTTGTTGCACTTATCAAGGCATGGCTTTTCAGCGAGGTAGCAGCGCGTCGACAACGCGGACGCGCATCGAAGCCTGGAGGCCGTCGTCGCATGTCAATGACACAAGAGGTAGCCAACAAGATTGAGCCAACAATTGCAGAGGGTATAATTCGCGACGAAGAGGAAAGAACAGAGAGAATCCCTTCACAAGTGAGCGCCTTGCTAAAAAGCTCCAAGGAAAGCTTCAAGCCCATAGTAGCCGAAGATCCAGGCTCTGCATATCCGCCAGTACTCGAAGCTGTTGTGCCACTACTGTCTAGCTCGATCGATTACAACTGGAATCTGTTCGAGTTTGCGACTGCAACACAAAACAACACGTTGATGGTGCTCTCAAGCCATCTGTTCGCATCGGCAAATCTGTTTGACTTTTACTCTATTCCGATTGACAAGTTTCGTAACTTTGTCCGCAAGATTGCGAGCGGCTACCATGCAGATCTTCCATGTAAGCTGACTCTGAGTACTGCGCTTCGAATCAATATCATTTGCGCCAGCCTTTTACTGACAGTCTGTGAAAAATAGATCATAACGCAGTGCATGCCACCGATGTTCTGCATTGCATGTCATTTCTGGCCAACAACGAAAAGATCAAGCAAGTCCACAACGAGGTCGAACTGTTTTCCATGTATATTGCTGCAATGATTCACGGTACGCTACTACTTTGATGAGCTTGAGTCAACTCAATCCAGTGATTTGCTTGCATCATGACTGACAAAAAGCACCCGCAATCCAAAACTACAGATCACGATCATCCTGGCTTCACAAACAACTTCATGGTCAACACATACGATCCAAAAGCGATGCTCTACAACGACAAGTCGGTCTTGGAAAACCATCATCTTGCATCATCCTTCAGCGTATTGAACCAGGCGGAAAATAACTTCCTGTCTCATCTCAGCCGAAGCGACTTTAAAGCCATTCGTGAAATTGTTATTGATCTTGTTCTTGCAACTGGTGAGTCTGAAATCGTTGGATGTTTTGCTTGTGTTTCCCGAGAAGCCAAACAACACGCGCCAAATGCACACAAATACAATAGTATGGCCGCTAATACATTGCGGCAATATCTCACCTCCGTTTCTTGCAGATTTGACGCAACACTTTACGCTGCTGTCAATGTTCAAAGCCAAAGTCGCAAGCTCGGAGACGTTTGATCCCGATGTTCGCGAAGATCGAATGCTGCTTTACAAGATCATGATCAAGTGTTCCGATGTATCAAATCCTTCCAAGGAAATGTCGCTGTATGAGCCATGGTGTCGACTGATCAGCAGCGAATTCTATCGACAGGGCGATATGGAGAAGAAGCTTGGACTGCCAGTGTCGCCTTATATGGATCGCGATAATGTAAATGTCCCAAGCTCACAAATCGGATTTATCGATTATGTTGTGATGCCGCTGTTCGAGGCACTCGACAAATACCAGCCGATCCCCAGTATTCTCAGTCGCCTGCAACGTAACCGAGAGCACTGGTAAGTCGCTGTTGCGCCAAAACATGCTACGTAGTGCCTTTATGCTTCTTGCTTCCGCCAACACACAAAAGATGCAGGCGTGCAATCATTGTGTTGGTATATGTCACATGCCAACAAGCGACGCGCTGAACATTCCTGTATTGAATGCCTATTAGGGCACAGCTCAAAGCCCAGGGTGTGACACAGCTACCTCCTATCGGATCAACCACTGCAGGCAATACACAGCCGCGTCTGTCTCTGCTGCGACCCTCACAGTCCCAAACAATTGCCGGGTAAGTGTCCAAATCTACCTGCACCTTCTCAATGCTCTGAATGCCTCCGTATTTCTAATAGCATTCAGTACTATTAGAAAGCATAATACGTCCCAACGCGCACTGGCCAATTCACCTGCTGCATCACATGGCAGTGTCATTGCTGATGCTACTGCAGGAACAGAAAACGAGGCTGCTACCAAGAATGACAAGTCGACAGAGGGTCATTGATGAAATGAATTCAATTTACGCTTTACTGGATACAGCAGTTCTTATTCTTGCGAGACTTTTCTTCAGAATCTCTGCTGTAGGAGGAAGACTCTGTCGCTGACAGTGAGGGTTGGGTGGAAGGATGCCTCTGCTGTCTGTGATGATACTCCTGTTGCTGTTGCTGCTGCTCTTGCCTTTGCTGATTTAGTAAGAACTGCTCCTGTCTGTGATTCTCTTCTTCTTGCAGCGATAGAGCAAGTGCAAGGCTTTGAGTCAAGCCATGTGTTAGTCCACGACCGCATCCTCAAAAAAGGCAGGGTATCGTTCAGATGAGCATCTTACTCGCCATCCTCCGAGTGAGGATTATTGCTATTGTTGGTCGCATCGATCTGCTGGCGCAGTGAATCATCAATCACAGGAGTAAATAGCTCGAAATCCGCGTTGAAAAAGTCGCTGTTACCATCGATGCGATCCGCCATTTCCCAGATCATATTGTGCTCATTGGCGAATCCCTGATCGGTAATAAGCACAAAAAGCCCTCGCTCTGGATGCTTGAACAGTGTCGAGAAATGATTGTTGCGGAAGTACACGCACAGCTCGTTTGGAAGCAGCGAGTCCTCAATCTGGCGCAAGCCATACCGAGTCAGTTGCGAAGCTGTGTCCGCAATGAACTGCGAGCAAATCAGTCCCTCCATCACACGAGTCTCCAAATCTGTCCGCGAGATGCTTGGAGATACTGCTTCGCTACCTGCGCCAGCATTGCTGCCGGATGCCGCTGCCTGCTTTTCAATCTGCTGGAGCTGCGATGTGGCATCGTCGCCTGCAACAATCGCTTCGACGACGCGGTTGTAGCTCACAAGCTTATCGGCGATGATCTTGGCAGTCGCAGCATCTTCTGGATCGCACACCCAGCCATGGACCAAGCGCACGCCGAATATCTTGAAGAGATGTAAGGCCGAAGTAGCTTCGAACCCGAGTGCGGACGAGAAGTGCACGTTGACGTCGAGGCCAAACTGAAGCGACGGAATAGTAGCAAGGACAGAGTCGATGTTGTGGTCCATCTCATCGTGCGTGGGATCCTGCAGCGACAACGGTCTTTGGAGCAACAAGTCGCCGAGTAGTTCTGCCAGTCTGTCGAACGTGGTTGTCGGCAAGTCGGGGTGCAGCGAGAGGTCGCCTCGCAGGAGCAAGGCGTTGCAGAGCGCAATCAACGGACAAGGGCCGTTGGTGTTCTGCATGATGATGTTCTGGCGGCGCACTTCGGCCGTCGCTGGGTCGCGCCAGTTGAAGCACTTGAGCTGATACACTTTGCCACTGGCAGCACCAGCTGTAGCCGTAGTAGTGGCAGCAGCCGCAGCTATGGGCACAGTGGTTTGTGGCTGCTGCTGCTGCTGCTGCTGCTGCTGCTGTGCCGAGGCTTGTTCATTGGACTGGCGGTTGTTCATTTCTCAGATACTTGTGACTATTAAACTGCAGAGTCTCGTTCCCCCAACTGTGGAAGCCTGGCAAGAGATTCCTCGCAAAAAGCTCGAGACGGGCTGGCGTGGTCGACGAGCTCTGCGACTCTGATACTGCGACGTGGCCTGGAGCAACTGGCGGTGTGAACGGCAGCAGTAATTCTGTTGCCAAACTCAAATCAATACTCGATCGACCAACCAACAAAGCGACCAATCAGGAAATCAAGCTTTCTGGACCAAGAAACGAACCATGTATAAACGGCTTCTGGGAGTGGTGGCGCGAGGGCACGCTCACGATCACCTTTGGATCAATGGGCTCGCTGTCCGGTTTGCTTCTCCTCCGTCCAATCAGCAGACACTCGAATGGCTTGCGATGAATACTATTCCAGAACGACAGTATTAGATGCGGCTGAGATGAATAGATGAACAGACAGAAACGACTAACCTGCTCAGAGGTATTACAGGCTCGCCTTCGCGAGTGATCTTGAGCCACACCCATTCAGATACCTGCTCGACATTCCATGCTGGAAACAGCTTGTTCAGCACAAAGTCATGAACCTTGGCTTTGTTCGTGACCCAGACAGCAACAATGCCGTCAGGCGCAATCAGCCTTTTGAGCGGCAGTTTGGACAACTGGCTCCACTCAAGTGTGTTGTATGCACCAGATCGCTCGATGCTCTTGTTGGGCCATGGCGGATCCATTATAATCAGGCCAAACTGCCTCTGCTGCTTCTCCCAGTCTTGTAAACGACATCAGCTTCGAATAGATATATTAAACTTGTTACCAGAACTTGGCAAGCACAGTCACATACATTTACAGAGCTTTGGCAGCCAGCCTAGGTCCGATATCGCAAACGAGCATTCTTGAGGGACGATATACGATGCACCCGCAACTTCCAGTTGAATGGCTTGAGCAGATGGATTCACAATCTCACAGTTGAATAGATCAGACAACTCGATGCTTGCAGCTGGCGGCTCTATTTTGATCTGCTGCACACCTTGGTCGAGGATACTGGCCAGTGGACCTGTGACAGCCATGGATGCCAGCTCACCAAGCTTGACAAGATCCAAATCGACTCCACTGGCAGCTTGAGTGGGAGGATCTGAATCAACCATTGTTCGCAAGGGAAAGTGACCAGACTCAGCCACAAGCTCTTCCAATGCACCGCGGAGCATAACATCCAGTCTCTGCTGTAGTGCGACTAGAAACTGTGACCCCAGCTCGCCTGTTCCACTTGTACTGCGAGCCCTGTCATTCACAGCTGCTTTTGAGCGGCGTCGCTTTTTGCGACGATGAGCGTCGTCATCCACACAGTCTGCATCACTGAGCTGAGGTGGCGGCTGATGAGTTTCACGGGTAAATGCTTCTGGTCGCAATGTCCAAGCAGGACTGGCAAGCCTGAATCGTGAACTGTCTAATAGCCAGCCGGATAGACTAGAGGCAACTATGTAGTTTGTCATTGGGTTTGGATAAACTGGAAAATCAGCGAAAGAGTTCATTGAGCCGTCTGCATCTGATGACCACTCGCAGTCCATCTTGCTTCATCTCTCTCTGTCCATCATCGACTTGCTCGCAATCATCGCACTGCTTGCTTCATTGCACGAATCTTGAGTGTTCAGACAGCCGATCACCCACACTCGCTCTCTCACTCTCTTTGTGGCTGCACAATCCTGTGTGCAATACCACATCTGCGAGTTGATCTGGTGCCAGA
>JH393064.1:1556-14531 GCA_000235945.1 Homolaphlyctis polyrhiza JEL 142
TAAAGCCCCATCGCGATCCATTCAGGAACTGGTTATTGCTTTCATATGTTGCAGCACACGCGCAGCCGTCGGCATTATATTGGAAAAGGCTGAAGCCCGGCTCGGTGCTTGTGAAATATGCTGCTTTAGGGCAAGCATTAGACGGGCTACAGCCTCAACCGCTGCTTGGATTTCGCCACTGGCGAGTTTGGATTCCGCAACCTCAGCAGCGCCAGCAATTACCTCGACAGCTTTGAGATGTGTATCAGCATCTGCAGATTGATCTGAAGCCGGCTGCTCACAAGCACCTCGCACAGACCGGGTCCAGTCAAGCGCCAAAGTTGCAAAAGCTAGTTCAGGAGAATGCGACAAAGGATCAGGTTGTGGGGTGAGCGATGCCGCTGGTGCATGGGGAACAGCACTTCGAATCTCGACGGGTGCAAGCAGTTTCAGTTGATACTGGTCTTTGGCAAGATCCTGTTCGGACAGCAGTCTGGCATGTGCCTGCCTTGGAACATCTGTTTGCTGACGGGTATCGTCTGGTTCAAGCAAAGCTGCATGAACTGATCTGACAGCCAAAGCGAGGCAGGTATTGGCTCTATGCCAATCACATATCAATGATATGCACAGCTGCTGATTGGGTCGACACGCTTCAAACAGAGCTCCAAGTAGATTCTCGATCACCAGTTTCGTAATCTGATGTAGGCGTCGTGCCAGCCCCCGGATTGGCACTGCGAGGCTGTCGGTGCTGTCATGAGTTATATTAGTATATTGTTGTATATCTCTGGGCTGGGTCAGATTTACGAGTGACGAGAGAAGCACAAGAGCCTCGCCGCTGAGTGCTTTCATCTCGCGCTCAACGATCAGCTGAGGATAGGTTGACAGCGAGAGGTTGCTGCCTTCAAGTGCAGCCAGCATTTTGCGAATCACGGCATACATGATCCCTGCAGAACACAGGATATCGCGTGAGATGTTGTACAAGAGAGTGTCGCCAGAGCTGCTCGGGTGAGATGATGTGTCGAGATTGTTGTCTGTGAGTGACAGATAGCTATCGATTACTAGGTGGCATTCGTCGGATCGAGGCGCCATTGCTGGAGACTGCTGTACAGCGTGTGGATATATAGAGGGTTGCTGTGCCGATGCCTGCATCGCACGATACCCTGCTTTCCGCGTACTTGATTGTAGATGAGCCAGATGTGCAGGCATCTCTACCACGCCACAATAAAGTATGCACATAGATTAGCAGAGATGCAATGCCAAAATGGAGTTGAAGCGCAGAGGGGAGATGCGATGAGTGAAGATTACCTTCAGTACTGAGAAACTCTTTGACACCGATAAGCCACTGTTTCTCTACTTCCTCACTTTCGCACACAAGCATCTTGGGAGGCGGCCATACAAACGGATTGCCATCTGTTCAACAGAAAAAAGAGAGAGGTAGGTTTTAGCATAAGCAGCACATAGATCTAAAGCAGACAGCAACTAAATGCGAATGATCGTTGATGTGCCGAGTTTCCCACCAAGTTTAAGCACCTGCAGATGTTGCATTGACGCCACGTACTTGGGGAGCACCTGTATACGATTGCGAGACACACTAAGAACCTGAGAATCAAAGAGATCAGTTGCTGCCAGGTGTGATGGCGCCAAAAAGCCAGTAGATAAATGGTCGAGGAAGAGCCAGCCCCACCCTCAGATTGATGAGCGATGCTGGCACAGTGGGAAATCGCTCAATCTTGTTCTTGCTGAGATCCAGTACTTCAAGCCGAGGCAGATCCCTCAGCGGAACCGGAAACTCACGCAGAGCATTTGAACGCAGATTAAGATACCGCAGCGACACGAGGCGCGAAAACTCGTCAGGGAGCGACGATAGCATGTTATTGTTGAGTCCCAAGCTTGCGGCATCCGAGCAAGTGTCAGTCATTGCGATGTGATTGGCCTGTGGGAGTTTGGGTGCGCTGCTTACCGCTCTGTATCAACTAGCAGGCCGATTTCTGGCGGAAGACGAACCAACTTGCGAGCAGCCAGGTTCATGTTGACTGGTCTGAGTTTGGCCTCATCCTTGAGCGAAGCCGCCAGCTCGTTGTCTGCGTCCATTGGGCTTCTGCAGAAACAACGCCAAAGCCGCTGCTGTGGTTGTTTTGGTTTCCTGAGAGCGCGCCGGTCAGATTGATCAAAGCCAAGCTGAGCCACATTTTGGCTTGGATCTGAAGAAGTGCCAACGAATCTGAACACCAACGATGCCACAGAAGCCATTTGATATCTCTGAGACGAACATTGCCGGCCTTGGCTCTGAGGTCGAGAAGCAGGTGCGCCTGCATGCTGCCCAGACAGAGGCTGCCTGGAAGGGCATTGGTAAGTGTCGCTGTACCAGCATTGATTGGTGGTTCTGCTGCGGCCGCTGTGCTGACGCTTGGCTGCACTGCCGCACCGCACTTCATGATATCGCATCATATCGCATCATATCGCATCGCATCCAGGCCAGGTCCCTGGAACCAAAGTGTGGCGCATTGAGAAGTTCCACATTGTTGCGTGGCCTGAGAAGGACTATGGCAGCTTCTTCTCGGGCGACTCGTACATTGTGCTTCATGTGAGTTGCTGCTCCTTGCCCTGGCTCTTGCGCTCCATGCTTATTGTGCCTGTTATTGCTTGGCGTGCCGCTTTCGCTTTCGCTGACGCTGTGCTTCTGCTTCTGCTTCTGCTTCTGCGATCAAGACCTGGAAGAAGCCAGATGCCCCGACGCTGTACCACAATGTGCACTTCTGGCTTGGTCTCAAGACTTCGCAGGACGAGGCTGGCACGGCTGCCTACAAGACGGTCGAGCTTGATGACTGTGAGTTTGTGGCGTTGTTGCTGAGTTGCGATGCTTGCTGTGCACTGGCGTCTCTCTCTCTCTCTCTCTCTCTCTCTCTCTCTCTCTCTCTGACTTGATATTCTTGGCGATTGCGCCATTCTTGCTGCCTTGCTTGCTGTGTCCTCTGGCTGTAGATCTTGGCGGTGCTCCTGTGCAGTATCGCGAGATTCAGGGTGCCGAGACACCGCTGTTCCTGTCTTACTTCAAGCATGTGCATATCCTGGAAGGCGGCATCGATTCTGGCTTCAACCATGTCAAGCCAACAGAGTATGTTCCTCGTCTGCTTCAGGTCAAGGGCAACAAGCACAACATTGTCATCCGCGAGGTGCCTCGCTCCTTCAAGAGCTTGAACAGCGGCGACGTGTTCATTGCCGATCTGGGCCTCTCGATCATTCAGTGGAACGGCTCAAAGTCCAACGGCATCGAAAAGAACCGCTCGATGGAGTTCACCCATGCACTGGCCAACGAGCGCGGCGCTGCAAAGGTCACCGTCTATGACGAGGGTGATCGAGATGCAGCTCCGTTCTGGAAGGCCATTGACGGTGAAGGCCCTGTTGCCAGCGCTGAAGAAGGCGGACGCGATTCTGCCATTACCAAGAAGGACCGCAAGCTGCTCCGCATTACAGACAGCAAAGGCCCACTCAAGGTCGACATTGTTGCAACAGAGACCATCAAGCTTGCGCATTTCGAATCCACAGATGTGTTTATCTTTGATGCTGGCTCGCATGTCTTTGTGTGGGTTGGATCCAAGGCGTCCAAGCAGGAAAAGGCATCCGCTCTGCAGTTTGCTGCACAGCACATTGTTGCGTCTGGCCACCCGCTGCAGACCCCCATCAGCCGTGTCATTGAGGGAGGCGAAAGCGAGTCGTTTTTGTCGCTGCTTGATAAATAGCCAGACGGCTTGATGAGAAAGCTTAAAAAAGCAGCACAGCACAGCACAGCACATCAAACCAATGAAGGAACAACAATCTCATCATCTTGGCAGCAAACCCCGCATTCTTCCTCGATTTCTCTCTTGCCTCCAACAACAACATCATCATCAACGATGTCTAGTCAGAACGAAGCTGCATATATCCCCAAATTTGTATCAAAGCAAGTACGCTCGTTCTGCAAGCGCAAGCATGCATCCCACGGCGGCGTCTTTTCCGCACAGCGACACAATGCAGGCGCTGGTGGAGCAGGAGGCGGTGGTGGCGGCGGAGCCATCACGCGTCGCAACTCACGCACACTGGCCGCAGGCGGATACGGCAGCATCGCCTCGCTCGGCCGAGCACGAGCGCAGCAGTCTTCCTCCATCCGCGAGAGTCTTGGCGACGGAGATCCCAGCATCCTCGCCAGCACGGAAAGCGTTGCCGACTCACTCTACTCCAACCTCGGCGATCTCGACGACGCGCCTGAAATCGAAGAAACCTATGGCGCCTGTGCCATGATTGAGATTGTTGGGTACAGCGCCTTGATCGAGACACTTGGGCAACGAGGCAACGTACCAACCCAACTCGTCACCCGCTCACTCGAAAGCTATTTCAGCAAGGTCATTGACATCATTGAAGAGTGTCGCGGCGATGTTGTCAAGATTCTTGGCGATACGCTCATCGTCTGCTGGCGCTGCAACTCTGACTTTGAACAGAGTGTCGTTAGCAACAGCGCCAATGCATCGCAGAATAGTCCTACTGCCATGAAGGAAACTATGGAAGAAGATGAGATTGATTATTTTGTCGGCGACTCGAGAGAGCTCATGAAGCGACACTCTGGCATCTCTGATGCAGTCATGATCGCTGTTGTCTGCTGCATGCTCTGTGTCAATTTCCTCGGTCAGTCGGAAATCTGGGCACTGGAGGATATCTCGCCAGAGTTTGCCGGCCTCAAGTTTGTAGCGCGATGTGCCATTGGCATGGGAAATATCCTTGACGTTCACATGGGAGTGTGTGGCATCAGAATGGAAAACGTGCTCATGGGACGCGCATTCAATTCAACACAAGAGTGTTTCCGAGACGGCATCGAGGCAAACGATGTTGCGATCCATCAATCAGCGTACAATATCGTCATGAAGCGGTTGGAAGAAGGTGGCATCAAGTCGGACCAACGCGGTAGAAACTCGTTTGTGCTTCGTCAGCCTGACACGGGGCTCAGCGAACTTCAAGCACAAACCCGCATCTACTCGGAAAATATCGTCTATGGAGAAGTTCCGAGCGACCAGCAGGTAGCAGGCTCGCTGCTTGAAAGCTACATTACGGATGGCGCAGCATTTTACTTGCGCACGCTTCGCAAACAGAGGCGGGGTCTGATGCTATTCAACGGCACGTGGACGCGTACAGCTCTTGTTTCTATCCGGCTCAAGCCACAGGTTACCATTAGCGTTGATGCTTCTGCCATATCTGGTCACACGGGCCACATGGAAAGCATTGCCGAGGTCATTGAGTTCGCCAAAGAGGCGCAGCGATCTCTCGTAACCATTCTCAAGTGCTGCAAGAAATACAACATGATCATGCATAGAATCTCTGCCAACTCCGATGCAACCATCAGCGTACTGTGTGCCATTGGCGGAATATGGTCAGGAAACGAAAAAGTGAGTTGATGAGAGAATGCATGAGTCATTTCTCTGCTTCTCGCGATGCTTGATATTCCATAAATGGACTCAACATTGTTGATATACCAACAGGAACGAGAGCAAGTTGCAGTCAAGATGGCCATGACGACGCGCGACATGCTATGCAAACAATCACCCAACCACGATTCACAAAGCTGTTTTGCAATTGCATCCAGCCTCGCATTCGAAAGTCTTTTGATAAACCGACATCGTTGTGATTTCCGACTTGTAGGTAACTTTATCAACAAGATTGAAGAACTAACACGCAGCATGCAAACCAACCGAACGATTCTCGCCGACTCCACAACTCAAAGCCTATGTGCAACATCACATATCGCAGGCTACTTCTACCCGCTCTCACCCGAAACACAAAACACAATCAATCATCCAGGCCAACTTGACTTAAACCAGTTATCAGAAGTCGCACCAAGAACAATTGCCCTATCAAGCTCAAAAACATTTTCAAGAATGAGAGATATCAATGCAGTGCAAACGGCTCGTGAGTCCATCGCCTTTCGTGAGGAGATTGAGAAGATCAATCGTGCGTGTTCAATGGCTGCCAGTAGCAAATCGCACACGACTCTCTTGATCGAAGGTTCTCAAGGATCAGGAAAGACTTTTTTGATCAATCGTGCAAAAACTATCTTGGAAAATATGCAGTTTGCGCTTTGTATTTCCGAGGCGAGAGAGAACGAAAGCTTCCATCATCCATTGTATCCATTCACCTTGCTTGTTCCTCAGCTTCTTGATCTGATTCATGTGCTGGATCCACAACCGCTTAATACTCGAGTGACTGAAATGCATCGAAAGTCTAATCGAAGTATTGCTAGCTCGATGACGGGTAGCTTCAATAGTCTTGATCTTATCGCTGACAAGTTCAAACACAAAACTGGCGTTGGTGATCCGGCCGGCCGTAGTGCACCGCGCAGCGTGCTTCCTAGGCTGGGTATTAATACTAGTGCTGCACCTGTTGATCGAATCTATGGACGCTTTGGCGCTGCAGAGACGAGCTCACCCACAGTTGCCGGCACAGCAAGTCTCAACAAATCGCGATTCAACTTTGCAAAGTTTCTACAGCTTGGCAAAAGCAGTCGTGGTCGCGTCACACCCTCGGAGAGTGTCCATGAGGGAAACCAAGCAATCGACACGACGCCGGCATGGGGACTCGAAACTAAACAGCGGCCATTGCACGAAAATGTATTCAAACAAACAGGCAACAACGTCACGAGTTTGTCAGAAACGCTTCGACAATGTCTTATCAAGGCTGGCGAAGATCCCGAAGCAACACTGCCGCTTTTGAATGTTGTTATTTTGCCAGAGATTGCGGAAACAAAGGACACTAAAAACTTGGGGCCTGATGGTCGCACGTTTCTGCTTGCTAGTCTTATTGTCCGACTCATCAAGAAAATCACCGAGTCGCATCGGCTGGCCATTATCATTGACGATGTTCACTGGATGGACTCGGCCAGCTGGCAGATCACAATGCAGATTGTGCGTCGATGCAAGGATGCACTGGTCATCATGGCTGCATCGTCCACGTTAGATTACCGCGGCACGCTCCTCTCACAAATCAAAAACATGCCGCAAACCGAGCTGATTGAACTGCGTGGGTGGAGCACTGGCGAAGTCGAGCGCTATGTGCAACAGATCGTTGCAGACCGTGTCAAAACCGTCAACAAGGATCTCGTCGATGTCATCAAATCGCAGTGTGAAGGCACACCCGCATATATCGAAAACATGACAAAATTCATTGTAGAATTCAACTGCATCTCAAGTGTCAAGAGCGAGCTCGTTTGTAATATTGATCCTGGGGAACTCGAGTTTCGTGTACCAAGCAGCTTCGCACACCTGATTCTCTGGCAGTACGATTCTCTCCGGTCTAAAGAGTTTCAAAAGTTTTTGAGATGCGCATCGGTTGTTGGACGGTATTTTTCACTCGAAGAGGTTGCTGCCGTATGGAACGAGACTGGCATACCCGATAGTTCTGTTGCAGCCAAATCAGAGGATTTTTTACGGCAAGCATCGATACAGCGATTGGCAGCCATTGTCAAGGTGTATGACGCCTATGATATGATTGAGCAGCGAATGATTGACGAGCAGTATATGGATCCAAACTATCCATTCCGCACCTCATTCGCATTCCGGCATGCCACGGTTCAAGAAACAATCTATAACGAGCGCATGTCCGAATATGAACGCAAAACACGACATCTCAAACTGATTCGGTTTTACGAACGACAGCTGACAGACGAGACAGAGGGACTCTACATCCCATCGATTTGCCTGCACTATCGAGGCGCCGGCCTATCAGATCGCACATCAGTTCTCAAACGCATCCAGTATCTTGTGATGCTCGGCACATATTTGTGCGTAGTTGCCGAAGCTTTCATGGAAACGCGCGAAATCTTCAACGAGATCAACACCATTGTCAACGAGGCCAATCTCGAAGAAGATCTAGGTCCAGCCATCATCAGCGAGCTGCATGTACGACTGGGTGCAGCCTACAGCCACGGCATTTCCGAGCAAATCAGCCGCATGCAAGGATTGAAACACCTATTGATTGCAATCAATCTATTAGACTATTCATGGCCAAAAACAGACACGGATTGGTGGACAATGGTTTGGGTGCAGGCTGGGCTCTGGGGATGGAACAACATTTTTCGAATCAGTTTCAACACACGTGCGAAAAAGGCTGGATGGCTCATGACAGCACTAGGACGCGAAACATACACAATCAACAAGTATCTTGATCGTCTTGAGCGTCTTGAACCTGTATTGGATTTGATGTCGAGACACTTGTTTGAAACTGATGCGCGTTTGAGAGACCAGATTGCTTGTGATTTGCTGTGTTTGAATGTGGCGTTTCGATTGGGCAGACATGTGTCCAAAGTGCGGATTCGCTTGTTGACAAGTATGGCGCTCAAGTTTTGGTTTGCTGGGTATCTCCGATTGGCACTTATCATTGCACAGCGCAGTTTGCTTGCGCATGACAAGCTTGTTGAGGACGAAGAGGATCCTCTAACTTTTGCTTCGAGCACTTCGTTCTTGACAGCCTGTGGCAGATGGAGCGAGGCAAGAAAATGGGCGATTCGTGGCATGGAGGTCTGCCAACGCGTCGGTAAGGGGAACGGCATCTACTTACTTTGCAGATGCTCTAGTTCGATTGTTGATATTGGCTGCTCTTGTAACTCAACAACAACTGATGTCACTCTTGGTTGGACGGTTGATAGGAGACTTGAACAGCTGGCTTATTTGCAGCCATCAGCGCTGCTTCATGCTGATTTACGATGGACGGTTCAAGGATGCACTCGAGCTTGAGAAACTCCGTGGAAACGAGTCGCGCATGAACGGTGCGAGTTTCGGTGCATTGTGGTCGGATGCAGGTAAACAAGGGAGCGAGATGCTATTAGTACCACTCTCTGTTTAAGCAATGAGCATCACAAAAAGTGCCTCATCGTCAACATCAACTGACAATCCCCCCCCCCTGCCCCCTCAACCAATTGATCCAACAAATTAGTTGTTGCACAGATTCTGTTATTGCAGGGTGATACAATGGCGGCAGTGCGATCCCGCATAGATATGGACCGCCACTACAAACTAGTACCCCCACAGCTGCGTGCACAGTTCCAAGGCATTTTCGCCCAGCTCGAGCTTGCCGATGGCAATCTAGACGGCTGTCTGGGCTGCGTCGAGCGAGTCATTGAACTCATCCCAAAGATCCACTACTCCAACAATCAAGTCTTTTACGGCGTGCTACTCGGCGTACTCGCAATGTACTCCATGATCGAGCGGAACAATCTCGGACTGATTCGGCCGCGTCGGGCAACAGGCGTACAGCGCACACTGACCATGCGCACATGGACCGTTCGGTCAGGCCAACACTCCACGACACCGAATTTCCAAACAAGCAGTACTAGCTCACAGGCAAACGGTTTCCTAACAACATCCAATGCAAACTCGGCAAGATTGGGCATGTCGTCTGGTACAGCAGCAGCAGGAGCAGCAGGATCTCCCACCATGATTTCCAATCTTAAATCTAATTCCCCAGAACGTCGGTCGAGTTTGGGTATCCCAGAGAGTCCAGCACTTGGAGTGCCATCCTTTCTGGGCAGTCTGGGCATCGCTGCGAATGCAGGACTCAGCTCGTCTAACCAGGGAATGTCAACACTTTCGTCTGATGCATCGTCGTCGAGCTTGTTGCAGTCGTCTCTGTCGCTCAGTGTTGATCGAGCAAGGATACGGAGACTCGCCATGACCATGATCACAGTCTTACAGCCATTCCAGGGACACGCGTTGTGCGAGCCCATGGGACTGCTGGTGCGTGGACTGGTTCGTGCACTAGATGGCTCGTCGATTTCAAATCTGATTGATGGACCTTCGGCTTTACGAGATTGGGCACACAAGTTTCAAAAGAACCCAGAGGGGGACATGCGATTTATGGTGGGGGTTTTGGCGATGAAGAGCTGGCGGATCAGCGGCGAGATTGCGGATTGGGAAACGGAGAAGCGGTTGGCAGAACAGATCTTTCAGGAACTTGGGATTGAAGGATGTTTGAGAATATTGTAAAAAAAGAGAGAGAGAAAGAAGTGGAAAACGACAACAGCAGCAGCAATAGCAGCAGTAGCAGTGGCAGCATCATCATCAGGCCCATCAAGCAGTACTAGCAACAATGGATTATTTTGTTTCCTTTTCCTGTTATTGTTCTTGTTCTCATCTCTTTGCCCGCTTGATCAGTGCTGAGAGCGATGTGACGGGTGCGGCCAACCGTAGGAATGGATGCTGTATATAGATAAACGCAAGCAGATATTAGATGTACAAGCAGCCAGTCAGACAAGGACAAGGCAGATACAAGCATTAGAAGCTTGACTGATGGAAAGACAATCGCATTACCTCAAGAAGCTCGTGCGAAGTGGCGCGCTTTGAGACATCCACTTCCAGACACTTGCTGAGCAGATTCTTGAGAACCGGGCTGACGCGTTCGGGTTCCTTGAGAGTCGGTGTGCCGTTGGTTGCAATGAGATATAGAGCCTTGAGATGTTCCTCTTCTAAATACGGCGGCTCGCCTTCAATCATTTCAATCACCATGATGCCAAGGGACCATACATCGACCTTGTTGCCGTATTCCTTCTGCTTGACAACCTCGGGTGCCATCCAGTAGGGTGTGCCGACCATGGTTGCACGCTTCTGTCGAAACGCCGTCAATCGTGCCGAATAGCCAAAATCGGCTGTGAACGAGAGAGAGAGAGAGAGTGTGTGTGTATTAGTCAAGCTCAGATCAGCAAAACAAAGTCAGGAGCATGTTAAAGAGAACACAGACTTACTGATCTTGATATGACCCTGCGTGTCAAGCAGAACATTGTCTGACTTGATGTCACGGTGAATGATGTTGCGTTCGTGCAAGTGCACAAGGCCCTTGATGGTCTGTTACGCCAGATACCAATACCAGAACAAAAGTAAGCATATACAACAAGCATGTATATGAGGAGAAGGCATTGATTGCAATCGAGCCTTGCGTCGGGTTACCTCAAAGCACACTGCTGCAATCTGAGGTTCAAGCATTTTGTTGTTCTCGATGATATCAGTGAGAGCACCGCCATCCATGAGTTCCATTACAACCCAGAGATCGCCGCGGACAAGGAAGCTGTCGAGATAGTTGATGATGTTTGGATGTTGACTCTCCTTCATGATGATGATCTCATTGACAATCAACTCTTTGCGCTGGGCAGCAAGATCCATTTGCTTGATGGCAACCTTTTGGTTGGTTCTATTGTCACGAGCAATATAAACTGAGCCAGAAGCGCTGGCGATTGAAGCAAGTCAGAAAGCTGTGGATATGACACAATACAAAGCACACAGCACACAGGCAAAGACACTGAGTAGCAGACATGGCTGGGCTTACCCCTGTCCAATTTTCTTGACCTTGGCGTACAGGATGGTTGGATCTCCAGGCGACACAACGGAGCCTAGATGTAATATGCGCTTGTCAGAGACATTGCGCAGAGGTCAATCTAAGAGGACGCAGGACAACACAACTTACGAAGCTTATCCATGATTTGAGCATCGGTCATGTTCGACAGCCGAGTTTCTTTTGAGGGTTTCTTCTTGACTTGCAGCGGCACTTCAGCAGGCATGGCGGCAACGGGTGGTAAAAGCGGTGCAGCAGCAACAGCATCTGCAGTGATCTTTGGTACAGATGGCTGAGGGGCGACAAGCCGCTCACGAGGTAACTCGCGAGTCACTTCTTTTGGGACTTCTCGCTCACGACTTTGCTCGCGTACTGGTTCGGGATATCCTAGATGATACAGTTTAGCAAGACAGTCAGCTGGATATATTGAAGCAGCCATAATGTATCAGGGTTAGTTGGTGCTGCTTACGAGAGGCTGGCTGCTGTTGCTGCTGTTGCTGCTGCTGCTGTTGCTGTTGCTGTTGCTGCTGTTGCTGACGACTCAAGGAGTCCTGGCGATCAAGTCTATCTTGTTTGTCGATGCGATCCAGAGGTGTGCGGTCCACCTGGATATGAGACGGAAGATTGTAGATATGTGATAGTGAGAATGGCGATCAGTAACAAGCAGCAGTGGTAGCTTGGTAGAACAGAGCAGGATGAACGCACGTATTGGCGAGACTCTTCTTGGGCAAAAGCAGGACGCTGGACCATTGGAGTACGAGACTGGTGGGCAGGCGGGGTAGGAAGAACAGGCGGCAGGGCTCTTGCGATGGTTTCCATGCTCTGGAGACTCAAGCCGCCGCCCATGTCGGTCATGGACGACGATCTGTTGGGTGGGCGGAACGGCAGTGGCGAGTCCGGCACCAAGTTCAGGGGCGAGGGTTCCGACTCAGAGCGGGTGAGGCTTGAAGGGAAAGCCATGTCCATCTCCTCTTGGCGGGCAGGGATCAGGGTTTCAGTGTAGAACTCGAGGACATCGAGCACAGCCTGCGGGTTCTTTGCCATCTCGTCCTTTGTGATGTTTGAGGTCTCTAGTAGATTCTTCCATTCGCGGGGCAGACCAGTGAAGATACCCTTGTTGGGATCGAAGCCAACATGGACATTGTGGCTGAAGTTTGTTGGAGTTGAGATGCCGAGTGGAGAGCGCTGTGAAGCAGCAGAGTGAACGGGGGAAGGGAATCGACAGCAAAAGCAAGGAGATCAGATCAGATGAAGTCAGATGAGATGAGCCACAGCACCACCAAGTGTACAAGGCAGGCGACCAGATAGCAGCTAGCAGCTAGTAGATAGTAGCGAGTTAATCGCAAGAGAGATACCTGGTAGATCTCATCGATCCACGAGTAGAGTTCTTCGTCGTTCTTGCACGAGATGTAGTAAGAACGGTCCTTGGTGACAAGTTCGATGCAGTAAGGTTTGAGATCAGTTCGTTCAACTCGCTCAATCTCCTTCAAGAAGATCAGAGCGAGAGCCTGATGCGAGTGTTGCTGTGCACATAAGGACCCAGTAATTGGCAAGGATGATATATGTATGTAGGTGAGTATGAGTATATGTGTGAGTGAGTATATGTGGGTGTGTGTGGCAGGACAGAGAGAGAGAGAGAGAGAGAGAGAGAGAGGA
>JH393064.1:28480-39264 GCA_000235945.1 Homolaphlyctis polyrhiza JEL 142
CGCACCTTGCTGGAGCCGCGCAGACCCATGGGCAGCGACTATGGCGACAACGACAACGATTCTTTGGTCTTGTCCAAGGCGAAAGATGAACGAAACAATTCAAGGCTTGGACAGATGCACAGAGCAAGATGCAGGATCACCCAACGGATGTGCTGTGTCCTGCTGCAGCCACGCCATCCGTGGGATCGGTGTCCGTGTCAGCGTGAGATGCGATCTGGTCATTGCCATCTATCCATCCATCTATCTATCTATGCCGTCAATCCACAGACCATTTGTTGCCTGTTCTGCTTTCTCCTCTCTTTCATCGTTGTTGCAAAGATGCCACCATCGCTCTGCTTGCTCATGTCGATTAGCATCGTGTGTTGCAGCAACCAACTGATCTGTGGATACAACAAACCAACAAACCAACGTGCATTGCATTGTATTCTAATGCATTATATGGTGATGTGCACAGACAGTGTTTGACTTGGTGCTGCTGTCCGATAACATCGCAGACTGCATCGAGTCTTGACTGTGTGTTGTGACCAGATTGCTGGGTCAGTGTGTTTGTGTGTGGTGACATCCAAGATATGCGTATGTGTCAGAGTTGTGATTGTGATGGAGTGCAGGTTTATCGCTGTTACCGTTGATTCTGGAATGATATTGTAGGGCATACTGTTTGTGCATAAGTTGGAGATGGGTTCGGATGCATATGGATTGATGAAATGGCTTCAGATATCAACTTGCCCACAATGAAAGCTCTCTTTCAATCTTCAAAACAACTGTGCTTCATTTTACAGTTGGCTGTTATGGCATCCAAGTGCCTGCAGAAAACGAATCAATACTCGGTGAAGCTTGTGTGGCCAGTTTGCTTGGCATGCGCTTGTGCCTCCTTTTGTCCAACAAGACCCTGCACAATCCACCCATGCCAACGCATTAGCGGTTACAACGACTATGATTTCAATGCATTCTTGTTGATTGCTATTGTCACCTGTAAGCAGATGCCGCACTTTAAAGTAAAATTGGCCATGTCTGTGTATTTCCTGTTCTGTTGTGCTCATTGATAGAGATTGCCCGTTAGATATGTTGAACTAGTCTGGGTTTTAAACGGCGCAATGTAGGATAGATAGACAGAAGCTAGGGCTACTCTAGAGTACCTTTCGCCAAATCTCTGCGAGTTTTAATGCTGCCTGTTCGATCTCGGCAGCATCTGTCTGGTCAAAGGCTGTCTGATCAAACTCTAGTGGCGCGCCTTGTTCAGGCGTGAGCGCAATCGCATCGTAGTGGATGCCAGTGTACAATACAAATACTTTGGTTGGATAGTCGCCCTGTCCTGTTTGTGAAATATGTAGAGATCGCATCACAACTATGTAAGAGCCAGCTTACACGACATACTGCGATAGTGCAGTATATAGAGCTCAGCGATTACAAACCAAAACAGTCTATTCGGCCAGTTGCAACGTCAATCGAACTGATCTGTGTGCGCAGATGGCGTGCCAAAACCGCCAACTCTATTGCGCCACCCCACGACTCTGGACGTACTATCCATTTGCAGTATTCGGAACGCTCGCGTCCGAGCACTGCGTCGCTGTATTCTTCACTGTCTGCCATGATATCTCGTGCGACAACTTCACGCAGCGATTGGGCTTTTGATCGTTCAATGGCATCTGTGGGAACACCGTCACTCTGTTCATTGCGCATAGCTGTATATGCGACTGAACTAAACAAGCACGAGTTATCATCTGCCATTGTCCGCACAACTAGATATCCACCTGCCACCCTGACTGCTGCCGAGTCGATGCTTCTGCCACCGGATGCACTTTCTGTCGCGTTGATTGGCTTGCTCGGTGATTCTGGCAGCTGTGGATGTTGTGGTAGCTGTCGCTCTGCCTGTTCAATAATGAGTTGCTCGCCATCTCTTATGCCGCAAGCACTCAAGGGCTCGAGGTCCGATAAGCCAGATGCAAGCTGCTTGGGTGGAAACCCAAGTTTGACTTTAGAGCTTCATGTCAGCCGTTTGTTAGCCTTGAGCGTGGTTGAGATTGTTGGCTGGAAGTACTCACTGATCTGCAGATCGGCTGGGATGCCTGTGGTCGCAGCGACTTCGTTCTTGAGCTGGCCGAGCGTTGAAGATGAATCAAGCGATGCGCCAATCGGGACGACGCTGTTCTTGTAACGACACCGAAGCCGCTGTTCATTCATTTACATGCAGCATCGCATTTGAGCAAGTTGAAAGCAACAGTCAGCCAGCGGATCACTGCTTGGACCGATGCTGCTCTCTCCAGGGCTTCTACCACTGGGAAGGAGGCAGAAGCAGCGAGCACACCATCTGTATTCTAGTACACTGCTAGTTAGTACAAGGCAATCAATGAGCAGGACTTGTCGGCAACAGCTGTGTTTGGAACGTTCTGGGCAAAGCCAGGCTGAAGGCTGCTGCTGCTTCAGATCAACCAGGGAAGCGTCGATATTCAGGTTTGTGAAACGTGGACCAATCGCACGCCTTTGGTCAACGCCACTGTCGCTGCTTGCCCGCTGCATCTACGCCAACCCACTATCACGGGCTGAACCAGCGGATGAGTCCTATGGCATGTGATAGCACATGGCTGGACTCTGACGGATCATGCAGAAACCAGTGAATCTGATGGTCTATTGGACTGCATGTCACGAATGGAGAGCGTGCAAGCCGAATCATCCAGGTTTCCCTCGAAACATATCTACACGAAGCCAGATATACCTAGCTGCGAGTGCTCCTTCTACTGCTACTGCCACTGCTGCCGGCTACAGCGTCGCCGTCGTTGTTGCTGCCGTCATTCAACAGCCCTTTTCAGCCATGCAGTCAATCGATCCATTAGGGCTGTTGCTGGTTCTGCTGCCTGTTTCTATATCGTTGGGCTTCATGGCAGTGACCTGGCGTCTTCCAGACACACTCTATGCCTGGCTGCTGCGCTTCACAACAGCAACCATCCCAAGCGCAATCATCACAGAATACCTACTCAATACTGTCCTTGTGGATCATCCGGTTATACAGAACAATGCTGGCTTCTTCTTCAACCTTTTGATCGTCTGCAATGTCACTTGCTTTGCCCTTGCCGAGCTCGAGTTCTCCATCATCGTCGCACCGTTTGTCGTTGTCCTACCCCAAAGAGTCACAGCAATCGCACGAGCAGTTCTCATTGTCTTTCTGATCATGAATCTTGCCACCTATCTGGTTCCTGGAATGCCAGATGCGCTGCGCAGTACCATTGTCCATCGAAGCATCTACATTGTCGAAACAGCCTTTGTACTCGATATAGTCTTTCAAGTTATTCTCTTGCATCTCGTTCTCTCGCGGCTCAAGCACTTTACTCCAACATTTACATTTAAACTCTGCTTCATTGTGCTGATCGTTGCTCAAGTTTGCGTCATGATCTTGTCGATTGCGATTGGTGTTTGGTCGAGTTCAACGATGCAGTGGCTACCAAAGCAGCTGAGTTTTGTGCCAAACTTGACCATCTACCTATTCGAGTTTTGTGGAATCCAGATCATGTTGCTTGTTAGAAGTGCATTGAAATCGGCCGTTGCTGATCCACATGGATTGGTCGAGACCAGCGATAGCGACGACGGCGATAATAGCAGTCAAGTTGATATGAGACCTCAAAGTAGCAGACTTGGTCGTCAAATGACTTATGAGCAGCTTGACATTGTGTGGCCAGAAGGCAACGCACTTTTGGAATCAGTTTCATACAATTACGATCAAGATAGATTCACTACTGTTATGCCTAGTTTTATTGAGAGAGATCAGCAACCGTATGAGCCAATTGCAGCTGGAACTGTGATGGCTTCTCTGTTGAATGCTCAGTCTGAATCAGTTAGTGAATGAATAATCAGCCAAAAACGTGTATTGATTGAATGACTGATTGTGTTTGTGCTATTCTACGGCTTGTAAATACCACGAGACGATGTCTGATGCGATCCGAAGATAGAGAGATTTACTCAATGATGACTGTACTGGTAAACTCATAACCAGCAGTTTTCAGTTCCATCTTTATCAGCAGATCATGTAATTATCAACCCCTGAATGATGTCTTTATTGCAGCGACTTCTGCTCGTGCTTTTGAAAGTGTCCATCGCTTCGATGCATCAGGTTCAAGCATTCCAAGTAACACTCGCTCCATCTCTGGTGACAGATCAAACGACTCGCGAAGAATCTGTCGTTCTGCCAAGAACCAACTAAAGTCTTGATTACTACTTGTAGCGCATTGCCAGGGATCTTGTCCAGCAAGGATATTGATGATTAGAATGCCAATGGACCAGGTATCTGCGAGTGCGCTATCGATACGGTACCGCGACTGTGATTTTAGGATTGGTTTGAAAGGCTGGGTGATTGCTGCTATGAAGCTGCTCGCAAAAGCCGAGTCGGTCTTGGGTTTTTGTACTTGCTGGTTGTTGATGGCTGATTCGGGGAAGCATTCGGGTGCCATGTATCGACCGCTGCCGCACCCGACATCGTTTGTGAATCGCTTAAAGGTTGATAGACCAAAATCGCATAGTTTGATTGTGCTTGTGCTTGTGGATGAAGGCGCAGAGTGTGCGATCGTGCTGTCGGTGGAACTAGCAAACTGGATCAGTGTTGCAAGTGGGGCGGAGATGAGGATGTTTTCGGCTTTGAGATCGCGATGGAAGACGCCACGCGAATGGCACACAAGCACCGCGTCCATGATGTCCAGTATCAGTCGGCGGGCGAGTGCGAAGCTGCGGATGCCGCCAGCAAAGGGTGAGTTGTGGTCGCCAAGCAGCTGGAAGAGATCACTGTGGCAGTACTCAAACACCATATCGATGTGAGTAGGCGTTGTAACAATATCGTGGATGTGGATCACAGAGGGTACATCTGCAAGGTCCGAGAGTGCTTTGATTTCGGCAGCGACAACCTGTGGTAGCGTAGATTGTGTGAGCTGTGTCGCTTGTGAATGCAGCTGAGTGTTGCTCGGAGCGAGTAGTGTCCGTTTGATGGCGAACTTGGTAGCTGGTGATGCAGCCGAATGGGCAAGCATTACTGAAGCAAAGGCGCCATGGTTCAGCGGATTGGTGATCAGCAGCGTGCCAAGTCTTGGCGAGCGCACGAATTCCAGCCTTTGTAGCTTGTAATGGCGCTGCAGCATATTGCAAAATCGGTAAAGGGATATCAGCGATGAGGCAGAGTGTAGACAGTGGTATGAAGCTCGTCACGTTTTAGGCAGTGACTTGAAACGTTGCGGGCGGAACAGCACCCTTTTATGCGGTCTCGCAATCGTCTATCAGTGGTAGCAACGATCTGATTGTGCAAGGAGTATGTTCCAATCATGGGAGGTTTCGATCGATCGATCGATCTAGAACTTTCGCCTGATGATGCTACATTTGCCGGGAAAGTGTCCATGGATGGAACCATTCTACCGGAGAGGGAAACACTGCGTCATTGCGTCATTGTTTAGGTCGATAGTCCCGGAATAGAAGATAACGATGACTCGCTATTTCCTCAACGTTCTGTCATCGGAGTTTACCATGTCAGTCATAATCACAAGCAAAGCTGTCATATATGCTGATGCTCGACCACGTCAGTGTTTGCTGCATGTCGCCATTCACGGCAATACTGTATATATGCACGCCATTATTTGAAAGTCGGTATGCAGTATACACCATTGTGCCGGATTTGGAATCCGTCCTTGCGTATGTGATGGCGTGGAACCTGATCGCTGTGAATTTCAGCGTGGGGATGCTACGGATCCAGATACCACTGCTTCACATCCCAAACTGCTGTCTGCAATTAGGTTGATGAGAAGGATACATCCACGCAGCTGTCACTATCCAGACAGCTGGTCGTGCTGCCAAAAGTCGTTGCGAGCGATGTCCATACTCTCCCATACCAAAACAACAAAACAACAAGAGCGATGCCAAAGGGCCGCAAACCAAACAGAAGCCATAACAGAAATGCACCGAAGCAACAGCAACAGCAGCAGCAACAGCAACAGCAACAGCAACAGCAACAGCAACAGCAACAGCAACAGCAACAGCAACAGACCAATGAACAGCTAGTCACACAGCAGGTGCCACCATCGCAGACACTAGTGTTCACCACTTCGCCGTGCTTTGTTGGTGCAGCAGACCTTGTTGATATGTTGGATCGGCTTCCATTCGAAGTGTCTTCGATCGTCTATGAACACGCTGGTCCAGCAACTCAGTGTGTCCATGGCAGACTCGCTGGCCCACTCGCACCCGCAATGCTGTCGAGTGTATGGGCCGACTGCTTCGCCCACAACCTTGTTCGATTCGTTGGTCTGCTTCCATTGCCAGCATCCCCGCTTGGCTGGGAGTTACTCCTGGTGCACAGCGATGCAATGGCAGCAGCAGTCGCGGCCATTGATGCTTTGGGCATCACGGGCGAGTCGCTGATGGGCACAACGCCGCTGAACAAGGCAACTGCATTCCGCTTTCGGCTGCTGATTCGCCAAGCGAATACCCACAGTCGTGCTGCTGGCACGCTCGTCCTTCGCCAACTCATTAAAACGACCTCTCCCTTCCAACCAAACGCAGACCTGTTCATCGTTGGCGAGATCCTGCTGGCAGCATCGGCATCTGGAAGTACAGCCATTGTCCAACAGCTGCTTGCACTTCCTCTGCTCAATCAGCGCGCCGTGATCAGCGAATCGGCACAACTGGCTGTCGATTTTGGCCATTTCAACCTGCTTCCAGTGTTCTGCAGAGTCAATCCATCCATTGCCAACGAAACCGTGCGTTCGACGCTGCTCTGCGGACCACTCTGGGCTCTGCAGTTCCTTGTCACCGAATATCCAAACTGTCTTACTGAACTACACGATCGCCTGGTCATGCATAGTGCCACTGAAATGCGTCGCAATGCGGCTCTGGTTTGGCTCTTTGAAACTACATCTCTGAGGGACGACTACTGCTGTCGCGAGATGCAAGATAACTGTGTATGGACTGGCAATGCAGAACTCTTGGCATTCTTACACTCGAACGGAATCGGACGATCTATTGACCCTTGTCAGCTCTCTAGCCCTCTCAAAAACGGATATATAGACATTCTGGAGTATATCCAAAAGAAGATGCCCAAACTCAAATGGCCCCAGTCTGTGATGCACTGGGCGATCCTTGGTGGACAGCTCGAAGCAGCAAAGTGGCTCTGGGTCAATAACAGATGTAGCAGCGTCTCTTCAGCAATGTGGCATGCGGTCTTCTATGGCAAAGTTGATATTGTCAAGTGGCTTCACGACGATGTCGGAGCAAGGTTTCCAAACAACGTGCTGGGTGTTGCTATCGAGATGGGACACGTTCATTTGGCGGCATACTTGCTACAGTGTGGTGTTCAGTGCACAATGGATAACGTGCTCGAGGCTGCCAAGCAAGGACGGTTCGAGATCGTCAAGATGATTCATGATGTGTATCTGCACTTTAACTGGACGGGTGTTGCTGCTGTTGCATCGCACAGAGGCCACAAGGATATCTCTGACTGGCTCGTGCAGCAGCGGCAGAATGACAAATGGACTGATCCTGCTTGGGGAGCCGATATAGCTGATGAACTGCCAGACGAGCAATAAAAGGAAATCGACATTGGCTTTTATTGGATGGTGAGAGACAAACAGTGACAGACAGATAGAGAGACAGACAGACAGATTCGCATTGCCGGGTCTTTAGTTCTGAAGCCCCTTTTGCTTGCTGGCAAAAGAAACAAACACTTCGGTCATGGTTGTTTCGCGAACTTCGTGGCTGATGATACCAAGTCGCTGCGAAAGCTGAGGTGACTGTGCAGGCGATTCAAGGAACTCAAAAATGCGCTGTAGTTTGGAAAGACCCTTGATCATCTTCTCCTTGTCGGAGCCTTGGGCTGCAAGCTCGGACTGAAGCCGAGCAACGCCAGACGCGCTCATGTGGAACACAATGAGTGAACCCACTTGGCGTCCAACTTCCCAAGATCCAGGCTCCAGCTGGGTCAGGAACCACTCACGGACAGCCTCAACGGCATGAGTACGAATACTGACTCTGTAGCCGCAGCCATAGACCGTTTTGAGACGCTGAGCAGTGCCAACGCACTGAAGGCGGCCATTAACCATGATGCCAATACGATCGCTGAGAGCATCGGCCTCTTCCATGGAATGTGTGGTTAGGATGACTGATGTGCGCTTCTTGAGCTTCTGAATCACATGCCAGATGGATCTGCGGATAGCAACGTCGACACCAGTTGTGGGTTCTACCAAAAGTAGCAGTCGTCAGTATGTTGCTAGCCAGTTCACACGGCCTCCCGCTCAAAAGAATGGCAAGCAAGGTATAGATGCAGATAGGAAGGCCGAGTTTCTTACCATCAAGGAACACGACAGAAGGGTTGCCGATGCATGCAATCGCAAGTGAGACTTTGCGCTTGTTGCCGCCAGACAGTTCTCCCGTGAACTTTGTTGCAAAATCAGACAGACCGACTTCGACAATCAACTCATCAATATCGCGCTGCACTCGAGGGTCTTTTAGGTCCAAGCCACGAATGACCGAGAAGAGTTCAAGATGTTCGCGCGGTGAGAGTTTTTGCCAAATGATATCAAACTGCGGACAGATGCCAATCTGTTTGCGTGCTTCCATATCAAACTGCGGCACAATCGAGTAGTTGCCCAGTTGAGCGCGACCGCGAGTCGGTTTGACCAAGCCAATGAGCGCCTTGATTGTTGTGGTCTTGCCGCATCCATTGGGTCCCAGGTATGCAAAGCATTCGTTGCGGCGCACAGCCATCCATAGATTGTCAAGAACGGTGAAGCGCTCAGTCTTTCCAAGCGAGAGCAAGCCAGAGTTGGCAGCAGGCTTTGTGAACTCGACATTCATGCCTGCAATGCGAATCGCGTCTTCGTCTGAATGCTCATTGTTGATGATTCGTTGGATCTCTCGCTGCACTTCTTCGTCGGCACTGGCATCACTCGCTTCAAAGAGTGCACTGGTTGACTGGGACTTTGAGCCGGTGTCGAAATTGTCATTGGATGACGATCCAACAAAGAAGCTGGCAAGCGCGACAAAAAAGGTTGAGTTTGTGAGACCACGACGAACAATGACTGCGATAAGGAATGAGTAAACCACAGTCTGGATGACAAAAATGACTGAGATGATGACAATGGGATTGCGATTGAAATCTCCGAGAGATGCAAGGTCATATGGCGTTCCGCCGATTGTGTTGGCACCAATAAACTAGGATTGAGGATTGAGGCAGTTATGGGTTAGATAGCAGTGTCAGTGCCATATCATTTTCAGTATTGTCATTAGTGCAAGTCAAAAACGGCTGCTTACATTGAAGGCTTGGTACAGACCAATCGGAGGTGCGATTGCCGTCAAACCATAGACCAGAGATAGGCTAATGTTATTGCCGGCAACAAAGTAGATGAAGAAGTATGGGATAAACACGATCAAGCTGCTCATGAATGAGAGAGAGACCGATGCAGAGACCCAGTTCTTGAACATAAACGACAAAAGGAACGAGTAGGTAATCGATGCTGGTCCAAAGAAGAACATGGCCAGGAACCAGTTGAGATAGTTGGTTGATGTGAAGGCTGAAACCTGGAACAGTTTGAGCACAAGGCTTCCTGCAGCGAGATTGAGGCAATGGACAACAAGGTTGACAATGAAGAAGCTCATGTAGTATGTTGTCGTTGGAAGACCCATCGTCAAGAGATAGTCGCGGGAGCCCAGCTGGCGCTCCATGACCAAGGATGAGGCATAAAACGACATCATACCAGCAAAGCCTGTTTATCAACGCCGCACATATCGTACTGCATCGTAAGCCGGTGGTATCTCGAACCTGGGCAAGGCGAAGATATGGGTCAAAGATGGCTTACCGGCAGCAAGGAAAGGAGGCACAATCGTGAGCGACACATCATAGTAAAACCCGTCTGTCTGGGCAAAAATGAGTTTGGCGATAAAGCTGACGGATCCTGTCTGGGTAAGCAGCGCCTGCTTCAAGTTGTCTGCAGCCCATTCGATCAACAGTGCAAGATTGACGTTCTTGGAAGCGCTGTCTTCGATCAGAACGGAATAGGAGATATCGATCTTGCCATCGGCATCAGGAGCAGTAGGAATAGCCGTGTTGAGGGAAATGGCAGCCGGGATGAGCGATGAGTTTGGCAGAAACATGTAGTACTGCTTGAGCGAAGTCTGATAGTCCTTGGTAGAGTTGAACAAGGGAAAGGAAACGCCAGAGCGACCAATGGAGGCAAACGAAGTGCGCAGCGAAGCGAGAGCTGCAGCCAGCTGTGAGGCAGACGCGAGAGGTGCAATCAGCGCGACTGAATCCGAGTTTTGAATGGCCGAGGGATCAACCAGCGGCTTGGAGAACTGCGGCGCAGCGGGAGTAGACGGGATCGAGGCTTGGAACCCCTTGCTCATTCCGGTTGCAATGGCAACCATGAGCAGTGGCAGTAGCAGTGCTGCACGACAGCAAGAGCAGTGTCAAGGATTTGGTTAGATGAGGATGAGGATGGGGATGGGGATGGAGATGGGGATGGCTGTGATGCGGCAGCTTACAGAAGATGACAGATCTCAGGTTGCGACGGATGAGCGTCATGCGCATCCTGACAAGCGCCTCGAGTCTGGTGTCCAGCAAACCCACAGCAGACTGATCAGTCCGTATCGTCTACCGTGGGACTGGCTGCTGGTCGGCTGGTTGCTGTATTGACTGCGTTGGTGGCCATTGTCATAGACAGTGTTGTTGTTGCTGTTGCTGTTGCTGTTGCTGTTGCTGTTGCTGTTGCTGTTGCTGTTGCTGTTGCTGTTGCTGTTGTTGCCATGGCGGCGGCTGTGTTGGGGCA